>JASGCC010001194.1:0-41243 GCA_030067915.1 Hydractinia echinata | reverse complement strand
GAAATAACATTCTTCTTAATTTGACATGATTGCTGGAACTCAGCAATTACACTGGGCGCTGTGGTAGCGCTTTATTTAAAAATTTAGATAAATAAGTCATTTTTTACTGTGGGACCAATCCTAGCCGTTAGCGCGCGTTGAAGAAATAGAGACAGTTTCAAAAACTACATGTCATTGACTTTCTAACGGTATCAGTCCGTTTGAGTTACAACGGTTGCGTCACATATTCGTACCAACATGTATTTAGCGATATTTTTCTGATATTACTAGGTTGCATCGCTTTTAACAGTGAAACGATTGACTGTGGGACTTAATTGAACTGATTTTGGACTTTGACCTTATAAATGTGATAAATGAGACAATTGGACTCCAGAAATAACATTCTTCTTAATTTGACATGATTGCTGGAACTCAGCAATTACACTGGGCGCTGTGGTAGCGCTTTATTTAAAAATTTAGAAAATAAGTCATTTTTTACTGTGGGACCAATCCTAGCCGTTAGCGCGCGCTGAAGAAATAGAGACAGTTTCAAAAACTACATTTCATTGACTTTCTAACGGTATCAGTCCGTTTGAGTTACAACGGTTGCGTCACATATTCGTACCAACATGTATTTAGCGATATTTTTCTGATATTACTAGGTTGCATCGCTTTTAACAGTGAAACGATTGACTGTGGGACTTAATTGAACTGATTTTGGACTTTGACCTTATAAATGTGATAAATGAGACAATTGGACTCCAGGAAATAACATTCTTCTTAATTTGACATGATTGCTGGAACTCAGCAATTACACTGGGCGCTGTGGTAGCGCTTTATTTAAAAATTTAGAAAATAAGTCATTTTTTACTGTGGGACCAATCCTAGCCGTTAGCGCGCTGAAGAAATAGAGACAGTTTCAAAAACTACATTTCATTGACTTTCTAACGGTATCAGTCCGTTTGAGTTACAACGGTTGCGTCACATATTCGTACCAACATGTATTTAGCGATATTTTTCTGATATTACTAGGTTGCATCGCTTTTAACAGTGAAAAGAGTGACTGTGGGACTTAATTGAACTGATTTTGGACATTGACCTTATAAATGTGATAAATGAGACAATTGGACTCCAGGAAATAACATTCTTCTTAATTTGACATGATTGCTGGAACTCAGCAATTACACTGGGCGCTGTGGTAGCGCTTTATTTAAAAATTTAGATAAATAAGTCATTTTTTACTGTGGGACCAATCCTAGCCGTTAGCGCGCGCTGAAGAAATAGAGACAGTTTCAAAAACTACATTTCATTGACTTTCTAACGGTATCAGTCCGTTTGAGTTACAACGGTTGCGTCACATATTCGTACCAACATGTATTTAGCGATATTTTTCTGATATTACTAGGTTGCATCGCTTTTAACAGTGAAACGATTGACTGTGGGACTTAATTGAACTGATTTTGGACTTTGACCTTATAAATGTGATAAATGAGACAATTGGACTCCAAGAAATAACATTCTTCTTAATTTGACATGATTGCTGGAACTCAGCAATTACACTGGGCGCTGTGGTAGCGCTTTATTTAAAAATTTAGATAAATAAGTCATTTTTTACTGTGGGACCAATCCTAGCCGTTAGCGCGCGTGAAGAAATAGAGACAGTTTCAAAAACTACATTTCATTGACTTTCTAACGGTATCAGTCCGTTTGAGTTACAACGGTTGCGTCACATATTCGTACCAACATGTATTTAGCGATATTTTTCTGATATTACTAGGTTGCATCGCTTTTAACAGTGAAACGATTGACTGTGGGACTTAATTGAACTGATTTTGGACTTTGACCTTATAAATGTGATAAATGAGACAATTGGACTCCAAGAAATAACATTCTTCTTAATTTGACATGATTGCTGGAACTCAGCAATTACACTGGGCGCTGTGGTAGCGCTTTATTTAAAAATTTAGATAAATAAGTCATTTTTTACTGTGGGACCAATCCTAGCCGTTAGCGCGCTGAAGAAATAGAGACAGTTTCAAAAACTACATTTCATTGACTTTCTAACGGTATCAGTCCGTTTGAGTTACAACGGTTGCGTCACATATTCGTACCAACATGTATTTAGCGATATTTTTCTGATATTACTAGGTTGCATCGCTTTTAACAGTGAAACGATTGACTGTGGGACTTAATTGAACTGATTTTGGACTTTGACCTTATAAATGTGATAAATGAGACAATTGGACTCCAAGAAATAACATTCTTCTTAATTTGACATGATTGCTGGAACTCAGATTACACTGGGCGCTGTGGTAGCGCTTTATTTAAAAATTTAGATAAATAAGTCATTTTTTACTGTGGGACCAATCCTAGCCGTTAGCGCGCTGAAGAAATAGAGACAGTTTCAAAAACTACATTTCATTGACTTTCTAACGGTATCAGTCCGTTTGAGTTACAACGGTTGCGTCACATATTCGTACCAACATGTATTTAGCGATATTTTTCTGATATTACTAGGTTGCATCGCTTTTAACAGTGAAACGATTGACTGTGGGACTTAATTGAACTGATTTTGGACTTTGACCTTATAAATGTGATAAATGAGACAATTGGACTCCAAGAAATAACATTCTTCTTAATTTGACATGATTGCTGGAACTCAGCGATTACACTGGGCGCTGTGGTAGCGCTTTATTTAAAAATTTAGATAAATAAGTCATTTTTTACTGTGGGACCAATCCTAGCCGTTAGCGCGCGCTGAAGAAATAGAGACAGTTTCAAAAACTACATTTCATTGACTTTCTAACGGTATCAGTCCGTTTGAGTTACAACGGTTGCGTCACATATTCGTACCAACATGTATTTAGCGATATTTTTCTGATATTACTAGGTTGCATCGCTTTTAACAGTGAAACGATTGACTGTGGGACTTAATTGAACTGATTTTGGACTTTGACCTTATAAATGTGATAAATGAGACAATTGGACTCCAAGAAATAACATTCTTCTTAATTTGACATGATTGCTGGAACTCAGCGATTACACTGGGCGCTGTGGTAGCGCTTTATTTAAAAATTTAGATAAATAAGTCATTTTTTACTGTGGGACCAATCCTAGCCGTTAGCGCGCGCTGAAGAAATAGAGACAGTTTCAAAAACTACATTTCATTGACTTTCTAACGGTATCAGTCCGTTTGAGTTACAACGGTTGCGTCACATATTCGTACCAACATGTATTTAGCGATATTTTTCTGATATTACTAGGTTGCATCGCTTTTAACAGTGAAACGATTGACTGTGGGACTTAATTGAACTGATTTTGGACTTTGACCTTATAAATGTGATAAATGAGACAATTGGACTCCAAGAAATAACATTCTTCTTAATTTGACATGATTGCTGGAACTCAGCAATTACACTGGGCGCTGTGGTAGCGCTTTATTTAAAAATTTAGATAAATAAGTCATTTTTTACTGTGGGACCAATCCTAGCCGTTAGCGCGCGTGAAGAAATAGAGACAGTTTCAAAAACTACATTTCATTGACTTTCTAACGGTATCAGTCCGTTTGAGTTACAACGGTTGCGTCACATATTCGTACCAACATGTATTTAGCGATATTTTTCTGATATTACTAGGTTGCATCGCTTTTAACAGTGAAACGATTGACTGTGGGACTTAATTGAACTGATTTTGGACTTTGACCTTATAAATGTGATAAATGAGACAATTGGACTCCAAGAAATAACATTCTTCTTAATTTGACATGATTGCTGGAACTCAGCAATTACACTGGGCGCTGTGGTAGCGCTTTATTTAAAAATTTAGATAAATAAGTCATTTTTTACTGTGGGACCAATCCTAGCCGTTAGCGCGCGCTGAAGAAATAGAGACAGTTTCAAAAACTACATTTCATTGACTTTCTAACGGTATCAGTCCGTTTGAGTTACAACGGTTGCGTCACATATTCGTACCAACATGTATTTAGCGATATTTTTCTGATATTACTAGGTTGCATCGCTTTTAACAGTGAAACGATTGACTGTGGGACTTAATTGAACTGATTTTGGACTTTGACCTTATAAATGTGATAAATGAGACAATTGGACTCCAAGAAATAACATTCTTCTTAATTTGACATGATTGCTGGAACTCAGCAATTACACTGGGCGCTGTGGTAGCGCTTTATTTAAAAATTTAGATAAATAAGTCATTTTTTACTGTGGGACCAATCCTAGCCGTTAGCGCGCGCTGAAGAAATAGAGACAGTTTCAAAAACTACATTTCATTGACTTTCTAACGGTATCAGTCCGTTTGAGTTACAACGGTTGCGTCACATATTCGTACCAACATGTATTTAGCGATATTTTTCTGATATTACTAGGTTGCATCGCTTTTAACAGTGAAACGATTGACTGTGGGACTTAATTGAACTGATTTTGGACTTTGACCTTATAAATGTGATAAATGAGACAATTGGACTCCAAGAAATAACATTCTTCTTAATTTGACATGATTGCTGGAACTCAGCAATTACACTGGGCGCTGTGGTAGCGCTTTATTTAAAAATTTAGATAAATAAGTCATTTTTTACTGTGGGACCAATCCTAGCCGTTAGCGCGCGCTGAAGAAATAGAGACAGTTTCAAAAACTACATTTCATTGACTTTCTAACGGTATCAGTCCGTTTGAGTTACAACGGTTGCGTCACATATTCGTACCAACATGTATTTAGCGATATTTTTCTGATATTACTAGGTTGCATCGCTTTTAACAGTGAAACGATTGACTGTGGGACTTAATTGAACTGATTTTGGACTTTGACCTTATAAATGTGATAAATGAGACAATTGGACTCCAAGAAATAACATTCTTCTTAATTTGACATGATTGCTGGAACTCAGCAATTACACTGGGCGCTGTGGTAGCGCTTTATTTAAAAATTTAGATAAATAAGTCATTTTTACTGTGGGACCAATCCTAGCCGTTAGCGCGCTGAAGAAATAGAGACAGTTTCAAAAACTACATTTCATTGACTTTCTAACGGTATCAGTCCGTTTGAGTTACAACGGTTGCGTCACATATTCGTACCAACATGTATTTAGCGATATTTTTCTGATATTACTAGGTTGCATCGCTTTTAACAGTGAAACGATTGACTGTGGGACTTAATTGAACTGATTTTGGACTTTGACCTTATAAATGTGATAAATGAGACAATTGGACTCCAAGAAATAACATTCTTCTTAATTTGACATGATTGCTGGAACTCAGCAATTACACTGGGCGCTGTGGTAGCGCTTTATTTAAAAATTTAGATAAATAAGTCATTTTTTACTGTGGGACCAATCCTAGCCGTTAGCGCGCGCTGAAGAAATAGAGACAGTTTCAAAAACTACATTTCATTGACTTTCTAACGGTATCAGTCCGTTTGAGTTACAACGGTTGCGTCACATATTCGTACCAACATGTATTTAGCGATATTTTTCTGATATTACTAGGTTGCATCGCTTTTAACAGTGAAACGATTGACTGTGGGACTTAATTGAACTGATTTTGGACTTTGACCTTATAAATGTGATAAATGAGACAATTGGACTCCAAGAAATAACATTCTTCTTAATTTGACATGATTGCTGGAACTCAGCAATTACACTGGGCGCTGTGGTAGCGCTTTATTTAAAAATTTAGATAAATAAGTCATTTTTTACTGTGGGACCAATCCTAGCCGTTAGCGCGCGCTGAAGAAATAGAGACAGTTTCAAAAACTACATTTCATTGACTTTCTAACGGTATCAGTCCGTTTGAGTTACAACGGTTGCGTCACATATTCGTACCAACATGTATTTAGCGATATTTTTCTGATATTACTAGGTTGCATCGCTTTTAACAGTGAAACGATTGACTGTGGGACTTAATTGAACTGATTTTGGACTTTGACCTTATAAATGTGATAAATGAGACAATTGGACTCCAAGAAATAACATTCTTCTTAATTTGACATGATTGCTGGAACTCAGCAATTACACTGGGCGCTGTGGTAGCGCTTTATTTAAAAATTTAGATAAATAAGTCATTTTTTACTGTGGGACCAATCCTAGCCGTTAGCGCGCGCTGAAGAAATAGAGACAGTTTCAAAAACTACATTTCATTGACTTTCTAACGGTATCAGTCCGTTTGAGTTACAACGGTTGCGTCACATATTCGTACCAACATGTATTTAGCGATATTTTTCTGATATTACTAGGTTGCATCGCTTTTAACAGTGAAACGATTGACTGTGGGACTTAATTGAACTGATTTTGGACTTTGACCTTATAAATGTGATAAATGAGACAATTGGACTCCAAGAAATAACATTCTTCTTAATTTGACATGATTGCTGGAACTCAGCAATTACACTGGGCGCTGTGGTAGCGCTTTATTTAAAAATTTAGATAAATAAGTCATTTTTTACTGTGGGACCAATCCTAGCCGTTAGCGCGCGCTGAAGAAATAGAGACAGTTTCAAAAACTACATTTCATTGACTTTCTAACGGTATCAGTCCGTTTGAGTTACAACGGTTGCGTCACATATTCGTACCAACATGTATTTAGCGATATTTTTCTGATATTACTAGGTTGCATCGCTTTTAACAGTGAAACGATTGACTGTGGGACTTAATTGAACTGATTTTGGACTTTGACCTTATAAATGTGATAAATGAGACAATTGGACTCCAAGAAATAACATTCTTCTTAATTTGACATGATTGCTGGAACTCAGCAATTACACTGGGCGCTGTGGTAGCGCTTTATTTAAAAATTTAGATAAATAAGTCATTTTTTACTGTGGGACCAATCCTAGCCGTTAGCGCGCGCTGAAGAAATAGAGACAGTTTCAAAAACTACATTTCATTGACTTTCTAACGGTATCAGTCCGTTTGAGTTACAACGGTTGCGTCACATATTCGTACCAACATGTATTTAGCGATATTTTTCTGATATTACTAGGTTGCATCGCTTTTAACAGTGAAACGATTGACTGTGGGACTTAATTGAACTGATTTTGGACTTTGACCTTATAAATGTGATAAATGAGACAATTGGACTCCAAGAAATAACATTCTTCTTAATTTGACATGATTGCTGGAACTCAGCAATTACACTGGGCGCTGTGGTAGCGCTTTATTTAAAAATTTAGATAAATAAGTCATTTTTTACTGTGGGACCAATCCTAGCCGTTAGCGCGCGCTGAAGAAATAGAGACAGTTTCAAAAACTACATTTCATTGACTTTCTAACGGTATCAGTCCGTTTGAGTTACAACGGTTGCGTCACATATTCGTACCAACATGTATTTAGCGATATTTTTCTGATATTACTAGGTTGCATCGCTTTTAACAGTGAAACGATTGACTGTGGGACTTAATTGAACTGATTTTGGACTTTGACCTTATAAATGTGATAAATGAGACAATTGGACTCCAAGAAATAACATTCTTCTTAATTTGACATGATTGCTGGAACTCAGCAATTACACTGGGCGCTGTGGTAGCGCTTTATTTAAAAATTTAGATAAATAAGTCATTTTTTACTGTGGGACCAATCCTAGCCGTTAGCGCGCGCTGAAGAAATAGAGACAGTTTCAAAAACTACATTTCATTGACTTTCTAACGGTATCAGTCCGTTTGAGTTACAACGGTTGCGTCACATATTCGTACCAACATGTATTTAGCGATATTTTTCTGATATTACTAGGTTGCATCGCTTTTAACAGTGAAACGATTGACTGTGGGACTTAATTGAACTGATTTTGGACTTTGACCTTATAAATGTGATAAATGAGACAATTGGACTCCAAGAAATAACATTCTTCTTAATTTGACATGATTGCTGGAACTCAGCAATTACACTGGGCGCTGTGGTAGCGCTTTATTTAAAAATTTAGATAAATAAGTCATTTTTTACTGTGGGACCAATCCTAGCCGTTAGCGCGCGCTGAAGAAATAGAGACAGTTTCAAAAACTACATTTCATTGACTTTCTAACGGTATCAGTCCGTTTGAGTTACAACGGTTGCGTCACATATTCGTACCAACATGTATTTAGCGATATTTTTCTGATATTACTAGGTTGCATCGCTTTTAACAGTGAAACGATTGACTGTGGGACTTAATTGAACTGATTTTGGACTTTGACCTTATAAATGTGATAAATGAGACAATTGGACTCCAAGAAATAACATTCTTCTTAATTTGACATGATTGCTGGAACTCAGCAATTACACTGGGCGCTGTGGTAGCGCTTTATTTAAAAATTTAGATAAATAAGTCATTTTTTACTGTGGGACCAATCCTAGCCGTTAGCGCGCGCTGAAGAAATAGAGACAGTTTCAAAAACTACATTTCATTGACTTTCTAACGGTATCAGTCCGTTTGAGTTACAACGGTTGCGTCACATATTCGTACCAACATGTATTTAGCGATATTTTTCTGATATTACTAGGTTGCATCGCTTTTAACAGTGAAACGATTGACTGTGGGACTTAATTGAACTGATTTTGGACTTTGACCTTATAAATGTGATAAATGAGACAATTGGACTCCAAGAAATAACATTCTTCTTAATTTGACATGATTGCTGGAACTCAGCAATTACACTGGGCGCTGTGGTAGCGCTTTATTTAAAAATTTAGATAAATAAGTCATTTTTTACTGTGGGACCAATCCTAGCCGTTAGCGCGCGCTGAAGAAATAGAGACAGTTTCAAAAACTACATTTCATTGACTTTCTAACGGTATCAGTCCGTTTGAGTTACAACGGTTGCGTCACATATTCGTACCAACATGTATTTAGCGATATTTTTCTGATATTACTAGGTTGCATCGCTTTTAACAGTGAAACGATTGACTGTGGGACTTAATTGAACTGATTTTGGACTTTGACCTTATAAATGTGATAAATGAGACAATTGGACTCCAAGAAATAACATTCTTCTTAATTTGACATGATTGCTGGAACTCAGCAATTACACTGGGCGCTGTGGTAGCGCTTTATTTAAAAATTTAGATAAATAAGTCATTTTTTACTGTGGGACCAATCCTAGCCGTTAGCGCGCGCTGAAGAAATAGAGACAGTTTCAAAAACTACATTTCATTGACTTTCTAACGGTATCAGTCCGTTTGAGTTACAACGGTTGCGTCACATATTCGTACCAACATGTATTTAGCGATATTTTTCTGATATTACTAGGTTGCATCGCTTTTAACAGTGAAACGATTGACTGTGGGACTTAATTGAACTGATTTTGGACTTTGACCTTATAAATGTGATAAATGAGACAATTGGACTCCAAGAAATAACATTCTTCTTAATTTGACATGATTGCTGGAACTCAGCAATTACACTGGGCGCTGTGGTAGCGCTTTATTTAAAAATTTAGATAAATAAGTCATTTTTTACTGTGGGACCAATCCTAGCCGTTAGCGCGCGCTGAAGAAATAGAGACAGTTTCAAAAACTACATTTCATTGACTTTCTAACGGTATCAGTCCGTTTGAGTTACAACGGTTGCGTCACATATTCGTACCAACATGTATTTAGCGATATTTTTCTGATATTACTAGGTTGCATCGCTTTTAACAGTGAAACGATTGACTGTGGGACTTAATTGAACTGATTTTGGACTTTGACCTTATAAATGTGATAAATGAGACAATTGGACTCCAAGAAATAACATTCTTCTTAATTTGACATGATTGCTGGAACTCAGCAATTACACTGGGCGCTGTGGTAGCGCTTTATTTAAAAATTTAGATAAATAAGTCATTTTTTACTGTGGGACCAATCCTAGCCGTTAGCGCGCGCTGAAGAAATAGAGACAGTTTCAAAAACTACATTTCATTGACTTTCTAACGGTATCAGTCCGTTTGAGTTACAACGGTTGCGTCACATATTCGTACCAACATGTATTTAGCGATATTTTTCTGATATTACTAGGTTGCATCGCTTTTAACAGTGAAACGATTGACTGTGGGACTTAATTGAACTGATTTTGGACTTTGACCTTATAAATGTGATAAATGAGACAATTGGACTCCAAGAAATAACATTCTTCTTAATTTGACATGATTGCTGGAACTCAGCAATTACACTGGGCGCTGTGGTAGCGCTTTATTTAAAAATTTAGATAAATAAGTCATTTTTTACTGTGGGACCAATCCTAGCCGTTAGCGCGCGCTGAAGAAATAGAGACAGTTTCAAAAACTACATTTCATTGACTTTCTAACGGTATCAGTCCGTTTGAGTTACAACGGTTGCGTCACATATTCGTACCAACATGTATTTAGCGATATTTTTCTGATATTACTAGGTTGCATCGCTTTTAACAGTGAAACGATTGACTGTGGGACTTAATTGAACTGATTTTGGACTTTGACCTTATAAATGTGATAAATGAGACAATTGGACTCCAAGAAATAACATTCTTCTTAATTTGACATGATTGCTGGAACTCAGCAATTACACTGGGCGCTGTGGTAGCGCTTTATTTAAAAATTTAGATAAATAAGTCATTTTTTACTGTGGGACCAATCCTAGCCGTTAGCGCGCGCTGAAGAAATAGAGACAGTTTCAAAAACTACATTTCATTGACTTTCTAACGGTATCAGTCCGTTTGAGTTACAACGGTTGCGTCACATATTCGTACCAACATGTATTTAGCGATATTTTTCTGATATTACTAGGTTGCATCGCTTTTAACAGTGAAACGATTGACTGTGGGACTTAATTGAACTGATTTTGGACTTTGACCTTATAAATGTGATAAATGAGACAATTGGACTCCAAGAAATAACATTCTTCTTAATTTGACATGATTGCTGGAACTCAGCAATTACACTGGGCGCTGTGGTAGCGCTTTATTTAAAAATTTAGATAAATAAGTCATTTTTTACTGTGGGACCAATCCTAGCCGTTAGCGCGCGCTGAAGAAATAGAGACAGTTTCAAAAACTACATTTCATTGACTTTCTAACGGTATCAGTCCGTTTGAGTTACAACGGTTGCGTCACATATTCGTACCAACATGTATTTAGCGATATTTTTCTGATATTACTAGGTTGCATCGCTTTTAACAGTGAAACGATTGACTGTGGGACTTAATTGAACTGATTTTGGACTTTGACCTTATAAATGTGATAAATGAGACAATTGGACTCCAAGAAATAACATTCTTCTTAATTTGACATGATTGCTGGAACTCAGCAATTACACTGGGCGCTGTGGTAGCGCTTTATTTAAAAATTTAGATAAATAAGTCATTTTTTACTGTGGGACCAATCCTAGCCGTTAGCGCGCGCTGAAGAAATAGAGACAGTTTCAAAAACTACATTTCATTGACTTTCTAACGGTATCAGTCCGTTTGAGTTACAACGGTTGCGTCACATATTCGTACCAACATGTATTTAGCGATATTTTTCTGATATTACTAGGTTGCATCGCTTTTAACAGTGAAACGATTGACTGTGGGACTTAATTGAACTGATTTTGGACTTTGACCTTATAAATGTGATAAATGAGACAATTGGACTCCAAGAAATAACATTCTTCTTAATTTGACATGATTGCTGGAACTCAGCAATTACACTGGGCGCTGTGGTAGCGCTTTATTTAAAAATTTAGATAAATAAGTCATTTTTTACTGTGGGACCAATCCTAGCCGTTAGCGCGCGCTGAAGAAATAGAGACAGTTTCAAAAACTACATTTCATTGACTTTCTAACGGTATCAGTCCGTTTGAGTTACAACGGTTGCGTCACATATTCGTACCAACATGTATTTAGCGATATTTTTCTGATATTACTAGGTTGCATCGCTTTTAACAGTGAAACGATTGACTGTGGGACTTAATTGAACTGATTTTGGACTTTGACCTTATAAATGTGATAAATGAGACAATTGGACTCCAAGAAATAACATTCTTCTTAATTTGACATGATTGCTGGAACTCAGCAATTACACTGGGCGCTGTGGTAGCGCTTTATTTAAAAATTTAGATAAATAAGTCATTTTTTACTGTGGGACCAATCCTAGCCGTTAGCGCGCGCTGAAGAAATAGAGACAGTTTCAAAAACTACATTTCATTGACTTTCTAACGGTATCAGTCCGTTTGAGTTACAACGGTTGCGTCACATATTCGTACCAACATGTATTTAGCGATATTTTTCTGATATTACTAGGTTGCATCGCTTTTAACAGTGAAACGATTGACTGTGGGACTTAATTGAACTGATTTTGGACTTTGACCTTATAAATGTGATAAATGAGACAATTGGACTCCAAGAAATAACATTCTTCTTAATTTGACATGATTGCTGGAACTCAGCAATTACACTGGGCGCTGTGGTAGCGCTTTATTTAAAAATTTAGATAAATAAGTCATTTTTTACTGTGGGACCAATCCTAGCCGTTAGCGCGCGCTGAAGAAATAGAGACAGTTTCAAAAACTACATTTCATTGACTTTCTAACGGTATCAGTCCGTTTGAGTTACAACGGTTGCGTCACATATTCGTACCAACATGTATTTAGCGATATTTTTCTGATATTACTAGGTTGCATCGCTTTTAACAGTGAAACGATTGACTGTGGGACTTAATTGAACTGATTTTGGACTTTGACCTTATAAATGTGATAAATGAGACAATTGGACTCCAAGAAATAACATTCTTCTTAATTTGACATGATTGCTGGAACTCAGCAATTACACTGGGCGCTGTGGTAGCGCTTTATTTAAAAATTTAGATAAATAAGTCATTTTTTACTGTGGGACCAATCCTAGCCGTTAGCGCGCGCTGAAGAAATAGAGACAGTTTCAAAAACTACATTTCATTGACTTTCTAACGGTATCAGTCCGTTTGAGTTACAACGGTTGCGTCACATATTCGTACCAACATGTATTTAGCGATATTTTTCTGATATTACTAGGTTGCATCGCTTTTAACAGTGAAACGATTGACTGTGGGACTTAATTGAACTGATTTTGGACTTTGACCTTATAAATGTGATAAATGAGACAATTGGACTCCAAGAAATAACATTCTTCTTAATTTGACATGATTGCTGGAACTCAGCAATTACACTGGGCGCTGTGGTAGCGCTTTATTTAAAAATTTAGATAAATAAGTCATTTTTTACTGTGGGACCAATCCTAGCCGTTAGCGCGCGCTGAAGAAATAGAGACAGTTTCAAAAACTACATTTCATTGACTTTCTAACGGTATCAGTCCGTTTGAGTTACAACGGTTGCGTCACATATTCGTACCAACATGTATTTAGCGATATTTTTCTGATATTACTAGGTTGCATCGCTTTTAACAGTGAAACGATTGACTGTGGGACTTAATTGAACTGATTTTGGACTTTGACCTTATAAATGTGATAAATGAGACAATTGGACTCCAAGAAATAACATTCTTCTTAATTTGACATGATTGCTGGAACTCAGCAATTACACTGGGCGCTGTGGTAGCGCTTTATTTAAAAATTTAGATAAATAAGTCATTTTTTACTGTGGGACCAATCCTAGCCGTTAGCGCGCGCTGAAGAAATAGAGACAGTTTCAAAAACTACATTTCATTGACTTTCTAACGGTATCAGTCCGTTTGAGTTACAACGGTTGCGTCACATATTCGTACCAACATGTATTTAGCGATATTTTTCTGATATTACTAGGTTGCATCGCTTTTAACAGTGAAACGATTGACTGTGGGACTTAATTGAACTGATTTTGGACTTTGACCTTATAAATGTGATAAATGAGACAATTGGACTCCAAGAAATAACATTCTTCTTAATTTGACATGATTGCTGGAACTCAGCAATTACACTGGGCGCTGTGGTAGCGCTTTATTTAAAAATTTAGATAAATAAGTCATTTTTTACTGTGGGACCAATCCTAGCCGTTAGCGCGCGCTGAAGAAATAGAGACAGTTTCAAAAACTACATTTCATTGACTTTCTAACGGTATCAGTCCGTTTGAGTTACAACGGTTGCGTCACATATTCGTACCAACATGTATTTAGCGATATTTTTCTGATATTACTAGGTTGCATCGCTTTTAACAGTGAAACGATTGACTGTGGGACTTAATTGAACTGATTTTGGACTTTGACCTTATAAATGTGATAAATGAGACAATTGGACTCCAAGAAATAACATTCTTCTTAATTTGACATGATTGCTGGAACTCAGCAATTACACTGGGCGCTGTGGTAGCGCTTTATTTAAAAATTTAGATAAATAAGTCATTTTTTACTGTGGGACCAATCCTAGCCGTTAGCGCGCGCTGAAGAAATAGAGACAGTTTCAAAAACTACATTTCATTGACTTTCTAACGGTATCAGTCCGTTTGAGTTACAACGGTTGCGTCACATATTCGTACCAACATGTATTTAGCGATATTTTTCTGATATTACTAGGTTGCATCGCTTTTAACAGTGAAACGATTGACTGTGGGACTTAATTGAACTGATTTTGGACTTTGACCTTATAAATGTGATAAATGAGACAATTGGACTCCAAGAAATAACATTCTTCTTAATTTGACATGATTGCTGGAACTCAGCAATTACACTGGGCGCTGTGGTAGCGCTTTATTTAAAAATTTAGATAAATAAGTCATTTTTTACTGTGGGACCAATCCTAGCCGTTAGCGCGCGCTGAAGAAATAGAGACAGTTTCAAAAACTACATTTCATTGACTTTCTAACGGTATCAGTCCGTTTGAGTTACAACGGTTGCGTCACATATTCGTACCAACATGTATTTAGCGATATTTTTCTGATATTACTAGGTTGCATCGCTTTTAACAGTGAAACGATTGACTGTGGGACTTAATTGAACTGATTTTGGACTTTGACCTTATAAATGTGATAAATGAGACAATTGGACTCCAAGAAATAACATTCTTCTTAATTTGACATGATTGCTGGAACTCAGCAATTACACTGGGCGCTGTGGTAGCGCTTTATTTAAAAATTTAGATAAATAAGTCATTTTTTACTGTGGGACCAATCCTAGCCGTTAGCGCGCGCTGAAGAAATAGAGACAGTTTCAAAAACTACATTTCATTGACTTTCTAACGGTATCAGTCCGTTTGAGTTACAACGGTTGCGTCACATATTCGTACCAACATGTATTTAGCGATATTTTTCTGATATTACTAGGTTGCATCGCTTTTAACAGTGAAACGATTGACTGTGGGACTTAATTGAACTGATTTTGGACTTTGACCTTATAAATGTGATAAATGAGACAATTGGACTCCAAGAAATAACATTCTTCTTAATTTGACATGATTGCTGGAACTCAGCAATTACACTGGGCGCTGTGGTAGCGCTTTATTTAAAAATTTAGATAAATAAGTCATTTTTTACTGTGGGACCAATCCTAGCCGTTAGCGCGCGCTGAAGAAATAGAGACAGTTTCAAAAACTACATTTCATTGACTTTCTAACGGTATCAGTCCGTTTGAGTTACAACGGTTGCGTCACATATTCGTACCAACATGTATTTAGCGATATTTTTCTGATATTACTAGGTTGCATCGCTTTTAACAGTGAAACGATTGACTGTGGGACTTAATTGAACTGATTTTGGACTTTGACCTTATAAATGTGATAAATGAGACAATTGGACTCCAAGAAATAACATTCTTCTTAATTTGACATGATTGCTGGAACTCAGCAATTACACTGGGCGCTGTGGTAGCGCTTTATTTAAAAATTTAGATAAATAAGTCATTTTTTACTGTGGGACCAATCCTAGCCGTTAGCGCGCGCTGAAGAAATAGAGACAGTTTCAAAAACTACATTTCATTGACTTTCTAACGGTATCAGTCCGTTTGAGTTACAACGGTTGCGTCACATATTCGTACCAACATGTATTTAGCGATATTTTTCTGATATTACTAGGTTGCATCGCTTTTAACAGTGAAACGATTGACTGTGGGACTTAATTGAACTGATTTTGGACTTTGACCTTATAAATGTGATAAATGAGACAATTGGACTCCAAGAAATAACATTCTTCTTAATTTGACATGATTGCTGGAACTCAGCAATTACACTGGGCGCTGTGGTAGCGCTTTATTTAAAAATTTAGATAAATAAGTCATTTTTTACTGTGGGACCAATCCTAGCCGTTAGCGCGCGCTGAAGAAATAGAGACAGTTTCAAAAACTACATTTCATTGACTTTCTAACGGTATCAGTCCGTTTGAGTTACAACGGTTGCGTCACATATTCGTACCAACATGTATTTAGCGATATTTTTCTGATATTACTAGGTTGCATCGCTTTTAACAGTGAAACGATTGACTGTGGGACTTAATTGAACTGATTTTGGACTTTGACCTTATAAATGTGATAAATGAGACAATTGGACTCCAAGAAATAACATTCTTCTTAATTTGACATGATTGCTGGAACTCAGCAATTACACTGGGCGCTGTGGTAGCGCTTTATTTAAAAATTTAGATAAATAAGTCATTTTTTACTGTGGGACCAATCCTAGCCGTTAGCGCGCGCTGAAGAAATAGAGACAGTTTCAAAAACTACATTTCATTGACTTTCTAACGGTATCAGTCCGTTTGAGTTACAACGGTTGCGTCACATATTCGTACCAACATGTATTTAGCGATATTTTTCTGATATTACTAGGTTGCATCGCTTTTAACAGTGAAACGATTGACTGTGGGACTTAATTGAACTGATTTTGGACTTTGACCTTATAAATGTGATAAATGAGACAATTGGACTCCAAGAAATAACATTCTTCTTAATTTGACATGATTGCTGGAACTCAGCAATTACACTGGGCGCTGTGGTAGCGCTTTATTTAAAAATTTAGATAAATAAGTCATTTTTTACTGTGGGACCAATCCTAGCCGTTAGCGCGCGCTGAAGAAATAGAGACAGTTTCAAAAACTACATTTCATTGACTTTCTAACGGTATCAGTCCGTTTGAGTTACAACGGTTGCGTCACATATTCGTACCAACATGTATTTAGCGATATTTTTCTGATATTACTAGGTTGCATCGCTTTTAACAGTGAAACGATTGACTGTGGGACTTAATTGAACTGATTTTGGACTTTGACCTTATAAATGTGATAAATGAGACAATTGGACTCCAAGAAATAACATTCTTCTTAATTTGACATGATTGCTGGAACTCAGCAATTACACTGGGCGCTGTGGTAGCGCTTTATTTAAAAATTTAGATAAATAAGTCATTTTTTACTGTGGGACCAATCCTAGCCGTTAGCGCGCGCTGAAGAAATAGAGACAGTTTCAAAAACTACATTTCATTGACTTTCTAACGGTATCAGTCCGTTTGAGTTACAACGGTTGCGTCACATATTCGTACCAACATGTATTTAGCGATATTTTTCTGATATTACTAGGTTGCATCGCTTTTAACAGTGAAACGATTGACTGTGGGACTTAATTGAACTGATTTTGGACTTTGACCTTATAAATGTGATAAATGAGACAATTGGACTCCAAGAAATAACATTCTTCTTAATTTGACATGATTGCTGGAACTCAGCAATTACACTGGGCGCTGTGGTAGCGCTTTATTTAAAAATTTAGATAAATAAGTCATTTTTTACTGTGGGACCAATCCTAGCCGTTAGCGCGCGCTGAAGAAATAGAGACAGTTTCAAAAACTACATTTCATTGACTTTCTAACGGTATCAGTCCGTTTGAGTTACAACGGTTGCGTCACATATTCGTACCAACATGTATTTAGCGATATTTTTCTGATATTACTAGGTTGCATCGCTTTTAACAGTGAAACGATTGACTGTGGGACTTAATTGAACTGATTTTGGACTTTGACCTTATAAATGTGATAAATGAGACAATTGGACTCCAAGAAATAACATTCTTCTTAATTTGACATGATTGCTGGAACTCAGCAATTACACTGGGCGCTGTGGTAGCGCTTTATTTAAAAATTTAGATAAATAAGTCATTTTTTACTGTGGGACCAATCCTAGCCGTTAGCGCGCGCTGAAGAAATAGAGACAGTTTCAAAAACTACATTTCATTGACTTTCTAACGGTATCAGTCCGTTTGAGTTACAACGGTTGCGTCACATATTCGTACCAACATGTATTTAGCGATATTTTTCTGATATTACTAGGTTGCATCGCTTTTAACAGTGAAACGATTGACTGTGGGACTTAATTGAACTGATTTTGGACTTTGACCTTATAAATGTGATAAATGAGACAATTGGACTCCAAGAAATAACATTCTTCTTAATTTGACATGATTGCTGGAACTCAGCAGCAATTACACTGGGCGCTGTGGTAGCGCTTTATTTAAAAATTTAGATAAATAAGTCATTTTTTACTGTGGGACCAATCCTAGCCGTTAGCGCGCGCTGAAGAAATAGAGACAGTTTCAAAAACTACATTTCATTGACTTTCTAACGGTATCAGTCCGTTTGAGTTACAACGGTTGCGTCACATATTCGTACCAACATGTATTTAGCGATATTTTTCTGATATTACTAGGTTGCATCGCTTTTAACAGTGAAACGATTGACTGTGGGACTTAATTGAACTGATTTTGGACTTTGACCTTATAAATGTGATAAATGAGACAATTGGACTCCAAGAAATAACATTCTTCTTAATTTGACATGATTGCTGGAACTCAGCAATTACACTGGGCGCTGTGGTAGCGCTTTATTTAAAAATTTAGATAAATAAGTCATTTTTTACTGTGGGACCAATCCTAGCCGTTAGCGCGCGCTGAAGAAATAGAGACAGTTTCAAAAACTACATTTCATTGACTTTCTAACGGTATCAGTCCGTTTGAGTTACAACGGTTGCGTCACATATTCGTACCAACATGTATTTAGCGATATTTTTCTGATATTACTAGGTTGCATCGCTTTTAACAGTGAAACGATTGACTGTGGGACTTAATTGAACTGATTTTGGACTTTGACCTTATAAATGTGATAAATGAGACAATTGGACTCCAAGAAATAACATTCTTCTTAATTTGACATGATTGCTGGAACTCAGCAATTACACTGGGCGCTGTGGTAGCGCTTTATTTAAAAATTTAGATAAATAAGTCATTTTTTACTGTGGGACCAATCCTAGCCGTTAGCGCGCGCTGAAGAAATAGAGACAGTTTCAAAAACTACATTTCATTGACTTTCTAACGGTATCAGTCCGTTTGAGTTACAACGGTTGCGTCACATATTCGTACCAACATGTATTTAGCGATATTTTTCTGATATTACTAGGTTGCATCGCTTTTAACAGTGAAACGATTGACTGTGGGACTTAATTGAACTGATTTTGGACTTTGACCTTATAAATGTGATAAATGAGACAATTGGACTCCAAGAAATAACATTCTTCTTAATTTGACATGATTGCTGGAACTCAGCAATTACACTGGGCGCTGTGGTAGCGCTTTATTTAAAAATTTAGATAAATAAGTCATTTTTTACTGTGGGACCAATCCTAGCCGTTAGCGCGCGCTGAAGAAATAGAGACAGTTTCAAAAACTACATTTCATTGACTTTCTAACGGTATCAGTCCGTTTGAGTTACAACGGTTGCGTCACATATTCGTACCAACATGTATTTAGCGATATTTTTCTGATATTACTAGGTTGCATCGCTTTTAACAGTGAAACGATTGACTGTGGGACTTAATTGAACTGATTTTGGACTTTGACCTTATAAATGTGATAAATGAGACAATTGGACTCCAAGAAATAACATTCTTCTTAATTTGACATGATTGCTGGAACTCAGCAATTACACTGGGCGCTGTGGTAGCGCTTTATTTAAAAATTTAGATAAATAAGTCATTTTTTACTGTGGGACCAATCCTAGCCGTTAGCGCGCGCTGAAGAAATAGAGACAGTTTCAAAAACTACATTTCATTGACTTTCTAACGGTATCAGTCCGTTTGAGTTACAACGGTTGCGTCACATATTCGTACCAACATGTATTTAGCGATATTTTTCTGATATTACTAGGTTGCATCGCTTTTAACAGTGAAACGATTGACTGTGGGACTTAATTGAACTGATTTTGGACTTTGACCTTATAAATGTGATAAATGAGACAATTGGACTCCAAGAAATAACATTCTTCTTAATTTGACATGATTGCTGGAACTCAGCAATTACACTGGGCGCTGTGGTAGCGCTTTATTTAAAAATTTAGATAAATAAGTCATTTTTTACTGTGGGACCAATCCTAGCCGTTAGCGCGCGCTGAAGAAATAGAGACAGTTTCAAAAACTACATTTCATTGACTTTCTAACGGTATCAGTCCGTTTGAGTTACAACGGTTGCGTCACATATTCGTACCAACATGTATTTAGCGATATTTTTCTGATATTACTAGGTTGCATCGCTTTTAACAGTGAAACGATTGACTGTGGGACTTAATTGAACTGATTTTGGACTTTGACCTTATAAATGTGATAAATGAGACAATTGGACTCCAAGAAATAACATTCTTCTTAATTTGACATGATTGCTGGAACTCAGCAATTACACTGGGCGCTGTGGTAGCGCTTTATTTAAAAATTTAGATAAATAAGTCATTTTTTACTGTGGGACCAATCCTAGCCGTTAGCGCGCGCTGAAGAAATAGAGACAGTTTCAAAAACTACATTTCATTGACTTTCTAACGGTATCAGTCCGTTTGAGTTACAACGGTTGCGTCACATATTCGTACCAACATGTATTTAGCGATATTTTTCTGATATTACTAGGTTGCATCGCTTTTAACAGTGAAACGATTGACTGTGGGACTTAATTGAACTGATTTTGGACTTTGACCTTATAAATGTGATAAATGAGACAATTGGACTCCAAGAAATAACATTCTTCTTAATTTGACATGATTGCTGGAACTCAGCAATTACACTGGGCGCTGTGGTAGCGCTTTATTTAAAAATTTAGATAAATAAGTCATTTTTTACTGTGGGACCAATCCTAGCCGTTAGCGCGCGCTGAAGAAATAGAGACAGTTTCAAAAACTACATTTCATTGACTTTCTAACGGTATCAGTCCGTTTGAGTTACAACGGTTGCGTCACATATTCGTACCAACATGTATTTAGCGATATTTTTCTGATATTACTAGGTTGCATCGCTTTTAACAGTGAAACGATTGACTGTGGGACTTAATTGAACTGATTTTGGACTTTGACCTTATAAATGTGATAAATGAGACAATTGGACTCCAAGAAATAACATTCTTCTTAATTTGACATGATTGCTGGAACTCAGCAATTACACTGGGCGCTGTGGTAGCGCTTTATTTAAAAATTTAGATAAATAAGTCATTTTTTACTGTGGGACCAATCCTAGCCGTTAGCGCGCGCTGAAGAAATAGAGACAGTTTCAAAAACTACATTTCATTGACTTTCTAACGGTATCAGTCCGTTTGAGTTACAACGGTTGCGTCACATATTCGTACCAACATGTATTTAGCGATATTTTTCTGATATTACTAGGTTGCATCGCTTTTAACAGTGAAACGATTGACTGTGGGACTTAATTGAACTGATTTTGGACTTTGACCTTATAAATGTGATAAATGAGACAATTGGACTCCAAGAAATAACATTCTTCTTAATTTGACATGATTGCTGGAACTCAGCAATTACACTGGGCGCTGTGGTAGCGCTTTATTTAAAAATTTAGATAAATAAGTCATTTTTTACTGTGGGACCAATCCTAGCCGTTAGCGCGCGCTGAAGAAATAGAGACAGTTTCAAAAACTACATTTCATTGACTTTCTAACGGTATCAGTCCGTTTGAGTTACAACGGTTGCGTCACATATTCGTACCAACATGTATTTAGCGATATTTTTCTGATATTACTAGGTTGCATCGCTTTTAACAGTGAAACGATTGACTGTGGGACTTAATTGAACTGATTTTGGACTTTGACCTTATAAATGTGATAAATGAGACAATTGGACTCCAAGAAATAACATTCTTCTTAATTTGACATGATTGCTGGAACTCAGCAATTACACTGGGCGCTGTGGTAGCGCTTTATTTAAAAATTTAGATAAATAAGTCATTTTTTACTGTGGGACCAATCCTAGCCGTTAGCGCGCGCTGAAGAAATAGAGACAGTTTCAAAAACTACATTTCATTGACTTTCTAACGGTATCAGTCCGTTTGAGTTACAACGGTTGCGTCACATATTCGTACCAACATGTATTTAGCGATATTTTTCTGATATTACTAGGTTGCATCGCTTTTAACAGTGAAACGATTGACTGTGGGACTTAATTGAACTGATTTTGGACTTTGACCTTATAAATGTGATAAATGAGACAATTGGACTCCAAGAAATAACATTCTTCTTAATTTGACATGATTGCTGGAACTCAGCAATTACACTGGGCGCTGTGGTAGCGCTTTATTTAAAAATTTAGATAAATAAGTCATTTTTTACTGTGGGACCAATCCTAGCCGTTAGCGCGCGCTGAAGAAATAGAGACAGTTTCAAAAACTACATTTCATTGACTTTCTAACGGTATCAGTCCGTTTGAGTTACAACGGTTGCGTCACATATTCGTACCAACATGTATTTAGCGATATTTTTCTGATATTACTAGGTTGCATCGCTTTTAACAGTGAAACGATTGACTGTGGGACTTAATTGAACTGATTTTGGACTTTGACCTTATAAATGTGATAAATGAGACAATTGGACTCCAAGAAATAACATTCTTCTTAATTTGACATGATTGCTGGAACTCAGCAATTACACTGGGCGCTGTGGTAGCGCTTTATTTAAAAATTTAGATAAATAAGTCATTTTTTACTGTGGGACCAATCCTAGCCGTTAGCGCGCGCTGAAGAAATAGAGACAGTTTCAAAAACTACATTTCATTGACTTTCTAACGGTATCAGTCCGTTTGAGTTACAACGGTTGCGTCACATATTCGTACCAACATGTATTTAGCGATATTTTTCTGATATTACTAGGTTGCATCGCTTTTAACAGTGAAACGATTGACTGTGGGACTTAATTGAACTGATTTTGGACTTTGACCTTATAAATGTGATAAATGAGACAATTGGACTCCAAGAAATAACATTCTTCTTAATTTGACATGATTGCTGGAACTCAGCAATTACACTGGGCGCTGTGGTAGCGCTTTATTTAAAAATTTAGATAAATAAGTCATTTTTTACTGTGGGACCAATCCTAGCCGTTAGCGCGCGCTGAAGAAATAGAGACAGTTTCAAAAACTACATTTCATTGACTTTCTAACGGTATCAGTCCGTTTGAGTTACAACGGTTGCGTCACATATTCGTACCAACATGTATTTAGCGATATTTTTCTGATATTACTAGGTTGCATCGCTTTTAACAGTGAAACGATTGACTGTGGGACTTAATTGAACTGATTTTGGACTTTGACCTTATAAATGTGATAAATGAGACAATTGGACTCCAAGAAATAACATTCTTCTTAATTTGACATGATTGCTGGAACTCAGCAATTACACTGGGCGCTGTGGTAGCGCTTTATTTAAAAATTTAGATAAATAAGTCATTTTTTACTGTGGGACCAATCCTAGCCGTTAGCGCGCGCTGAAGAAATAGAGACAGTTTCAAAAACTACATTTCATTGACTTTCTAACGGTATCAGTCCGTTTGAGTTACAACGGTTGCGTCACATATTCGTACCAACATGTATTTAGCGATATTTTTCTGATATTACTAGGTTGCATCGCTTTTAACAGTGAAACGATTGACTGTGGGACTTAATTGAACTGATTTTGGACTTTGACCTTATAAATGTGATAAATGAGACAATTGGACTCCAAGAAATAACATTCTTCTTAATTTGACATGATTGCTGGAACTCAGCAATTACACTGGGCGCTGTGGTAGCGCTTTATTTAAAAATTTAGATAAATAAGTCATTTTTTACTGTGGGACCAATCCTAGCCGTTAGCGCGCGCTGAAGAAATAGAGACAGTTTCAAAAACTACATTTCATTGACTTTCTAACGGTATCAGTCCGTTTGAGTTACAACGGTTGCGTCACATATTCGTACCAACATGTATTTAGCGATATTTTTCTGATATTACTAGGTTGCATCGCTTTTAACAGTGAAACGATTGACTGTGGGACTTAATTGAACTGATTTTGGACTTTGACCTTATAAATGTGATAAATGAGACAATTGGACTCCAAGAAATAACATTCTTCTTAATTTGACATGATTGCTGGAACTCAGCAATTACACTGGGCGCTGTGGTAGCGCTTTATTTAAAAATTTAGATAAATAAGTCATTTTTTACTGTGGGACCAATCCTAGCCGTTAGCGCGCGCTGAAGAAATAGAGACAGTTTCAAAAACTACATTTCATTGACTTTCTAACGGTATCAGTCCGTTTGAGTTACAACGGTTGCGTCACATATTCGTACCAACATGTATTTAGCGATATTTTTCTGATATTACTAGGTTGCATCGCTTTTAACAGTGAAACGATTGACTGTGGGACTTAATTGAACTGATTTTGGACTTTGACCTTATAAATGTGATAAATGAGACAATTGGACTCCAAGAAATAACATTCTTCTTAATTTGACATGATTGCTGGAACTCAGCAATTACACTGGGCGCTGTGGTAGCGCTTTATTTAAAAATTTAGATAAATAAGTCATTTTTTACTGTGGGACCAATCCTAGCCGTTAGCGCGCGCTGAAGAAATAGAGACAGTTTCAAAAACTACATTTCATTGACTTTCTAACGGTATCAGTCCGTTTGAGTTACAACGGTTGCGTCACATATTCGTACCAACATGTATTTAGCGATATTTTTCTGATATTACTAGGTTGCATCGCTTTTAACAGTGAAACGATTGACTGTGGGACTTAATTGAACTGATTTTGGACTTTGACCTTATAAATGTGATAAATGAGACAATTGGACTCCAAGAAATAACATTCTTCTTAATTTGACATGATTGCTGGAACTCAGCAATTACACTGGGCGCTGTGGTAGCGCTTTATTTAAAAATTTAGATAAATAAGTCATTTTTTACTGTGGGACCAATCCTAGCCGTTAGCGCGCGCTGAAGAAATAGAGACAGTTTCAAAAACTACATTTCATTGACTTTCTAACGGTATCAGTCCGTTTGAGTTACAACGGTTGCGTCACATATTCGTACCAACATGTATTTAGCGATATTTTTCTGATATTACTAGGTTGCATCGCTTTTAACAGTGAAACGATTGACTGTGGGACTTAATTGAACTGATTTTGGACTTTGACCTTATAAATGTGATAAATGAGACAATTGGACTCCAAGAAATAACATTCTTCTTAATTTGACATGATTGCTGGAACTCAGCAATTACACTGGGCGCTGTGGTAGCGCTTTATTTAAAAATTTAGATAAATAAGTCATTTTTTACTGTGGGACCAATCCTAGCCGTTAGCGCGCGCTGAAGAAATAGAGACAGTTTCAAAAACTACATTTCATTGACTTTCTAACGGTATCAGTCCGTTTGAGTTACAACGGTTGCGTCACATATTCGTACCAACATGTATTTAGCGATATTTTTCTGATATTACTAGGTTGCATCGCTTTTAACAGTGAAACGATTGACTGTGGGACTTAATTGAACTGATTTTGGACTTTGACCTTATAAATGTGATAAATGAGACAATTGGACTCCAAGAAATAACATTCTTCTTAATTTGACATGATTGCTGGAACTCAGCAATTACACTGGGCGCTGTGGTAGCGCTTTATTTAAAAATTTAGATAAATAAGTCATTTTTTACTGTGGGACCAATCCTAGCCGTTAGCGCGCGCTGAAGAAATAGAGACAGTTTCAAAAACTACATTTCATTGACTTTCTAACGGTATCAGTCCGTTTGAGTTACAACGGTTGCGTCACATATTCGTACCAACATGTATTTAGCGATATTTTTCTGATATTACTAGGTTGCATCGCTTTTAACAGTGAAACGATTGACTGTGGGACTTAATTGAACTGATTTTGGACTTTGACCTTATAAATGTGATAAATGAGACAATTGGACTCCAAGAAATAACATTCTTCTTAATTTGACATGATTGCTGGAACTCAGCAATTACACTGGGCGCTGTGGTAGCGCTTTATTTAAAAATTTAGATAAATAAGTCATTTTTTACTGTGGGACCAATCCTAGCCGTTAGCGCGCGCTGAAGAAATAGAGACAGTTTCAAAAACTACATTTCATTGACTTTCTAACGGTATCAGTCCGTTTGAGTTACAACGGTTGCGTCACATATTCGTACCAACATGTATTTAGCGATATTTTTCTGATATTACTAGGTTGCATCGCTTTTAACAGTGAAACGATTGACTGTGGGACTTAATTGAACTGATTTTGGACTTTGACCTTATAAATGTGATAAATGAGACAATTGGACTCCAAGAAATAACATTCTTCTTAATTTGACATGATTGCTGGAACTCAGCAATTACACTGGGCGCTGTGGTAGCGCTTTATTTAAAAATTTAGATAAATAAGTCATTTTTTACTGTGGGACCAATCCTAGCCGTTAGCGCGCGCTGAAGAAATAGAGACAGTTTCAAAAACTACATTTCATTGACTTTCTAACGGTATCAGTCCGTTTGAGTTACAACGGTTGCGTCACATATTCGTACCAACATGTATTTAGCGATATTTTTCTGATATTACTAGGTTGCATCGCTTTTAACAGTGAAACGATTGACTGTGGGACTTAATTGAACTGATTTTGGACTTTGACCTTATAAATGTGATAAATGAGACAATTGGACTCCAAGAAATAACATTCTTCTTAATTTGACATGATTGCTGGAACTCAGCAATTACACTGGGCGCTGTGGTAGCGCTTTATTTAAAAATTTAGATAAATAAGTCATTTTTTACTGTGGGACCAATCCTAGCCGTTAGCGCGCGCTGAAGAAATAGAGACAGTTTCAAAAACTACATTTCATTGACTTTCTAACGGTATCAGTCCGTTTGAGTTACAACGGTTGCGTCACATATTCGTACCAACATGTATTTAGCGATATTTTTCTGATATTACTAGGTTGCATCGCTTTTAACAGTGAAACGATTGACTGTGGGACTTAATTGAACTGATTTTGGACTTTGACCTTATAAATGTGATAAATGAGACAATTGGACTCCAAGAAATAACATTCTTCTTAATTTGACATGATTGCTGGAACTCAGCAATTACACTGGGCGCTGTGGTAGCGCTTTATTTAAAAATTTAGATAAATAAGTCATTTTTTACTGTGGGACCAATCCTAGCCGTTAGCGCGCGCTGAAGAAATAGAGACAGTTTCAAAAACTACATTTCATTGACTTTCTAACGGTATCAGTCCGTTTGAGTTACAACGGTTGCGTCACATATTCGTACCAACATGTATTTAGCGATATTTTTCTGATATTACTAGGTTGCATCGCTTTTAACAGTGAAACGATTGACTGTGGGACTTAATTGAACTGATTTTGGACTTTGACCTTATAAATGTGATAAATGAGACAATTGGACTCCAAGAAATAACATTCTTCTTAATTTGACATGATTGCTGGAACTCAGCAATTACACTGGGCGCTGTGGTAGCGCTTTATTTAAAAATTTAGATAAATAAGTCATTTTTTACTGTGGGACCAATCCTAGCCGTTAGCGCGCGCTGAAGAAATAGAGACAGTTTCAAAAACTACATTTCATTGACTTTCTAACGGTATCAGTCCGTTTGAGTTACAACGGTTGCGTCACATATTCGTACCAACATGTATTTAGCGATATTTTTCTGATATTACTAGGTTGCATCGCTTTTAACAGTGAAACGATTGACTGTGGGACTTAATTGAACTGATTTTGGACTTTGACCTTATAAATGTGATAAATGAGACAATTGGACTCCAAGAAATAACATTCTTCTTAATTTGACATGATTGCTGGAACTCAGCAATTACACTGGGCGCTGTGGTAGCGCTTTATTTAAAAATTTAGATAAATAAGTCATTTTTTACTGTGGGACCAATCCTAGCCGTTAGCGCGCGCTGAAGAAATAGAGACAGTTTCAAAAACTACATTTCATTGACTTTCTAACGGTATCAGTCCGTTTGAGTTACAACGGTTGCGTCACATATTCGTACCAACATGTATTTAGCGATATTTTTCTGATATTACTAGGTTGCATCGCTTTTAACAGTGAAACGATTGACTGTGGGACTTAATTGAACTGATTTTGGACTTTGACCTTATAAATGTGATAAATGAGACAATTGGACTCCAAGAAATAACATTCTTCTTAATTTGACATGATTGCTGGAACTCAGCAATTACACTGGGCGCTGTGGTAGCGCTTTATTTAAAAATTTAGATAAATAAGTCATTTTTTACTGTGGGACCAATCCTAGCCGTTAGCGCGCGCTGAAGAAATAGAGACAGTTTCAAAAACTACATTTCATTGACTTTCTAACGGTATCAGTCCGTTTGAGTTACAACGGTTGCGTCACATATTCGTACCAACATGTATTTAGCGATATTTTTCTGATATTACTAGGTTGCATCGCTTTTAACAGTGAAACGATTGACTGTGGGACTTAATTGAACTGATTTTGGACTTTGACCTTATAAATGTGATAAATGAGACAATTGGACTCCAAGAAATAACATTCTTCTTAATTTGACATGATTGCTGGAACTCAGCAATTACACTGGGCGCTGTGGTAGCGCTTTATTTAAAAATTTAGATAAATAAGTCATTTTTTACTGTGGGACCAATCCTAGCCGTTAGCGCGCGCTGAAGAAATAGAGACAGTTTCAAAAACTACATTTCATTGACTTTCTAACGGTATCAGTCCGTTTGAGTTACAACGGTTGCGTCACATATTCGTACCAACATGTATTTAGCGATATTTTTCTGATATTACTAGGTTGCATCGCTTTTAACAGTGAAACGATTGACTGTGGGACTTAATTGAACTGATTTTGGACTTTGACCTTATAAATGTGATAAATGAGACAATTGGACTCCAAGAAATAACATTCTTCTTAATTTGACATGATTGCTGGAACTCAGCAATTACACTGGGCGCTGTGGTAGCGCTTTATTTAAAAATTTAGATAAATAAGTCATTTTTTACTGTGGGACCAATCCTAGCCGTTAGCGCGCGCTGAAGAAATAGAGACAGTTTCAAAAACTACATTTCATTGACTTTCTAACGGTATCAGTCCGTTTGAGTTACAACGGTTGCGTCACATATTCGTACCAACATGTATTTAGCGATATTTTTCTGATATTACTAGGTTGCATCGCTTTTAACAGTGAAACGATTGACTGTGGGACTTAATTGAACTGATTTTGGACTTTGACCTTATAAATGTGATAAATGAGACAATTGGACTCCAAGAAATAACATTCTTCTTAATTTGACATGATTGCTGGAACTCAGCAATTACACTGGGCGCTGTGGTAGCGCTTTATTTAAAAATTTAGATAAATAAGTCATTTTTTACTGTGGGACCAATCCTAGCCGTTAGCGCGCGCTGAAGAAATAGAGACAGTTTCAAAAACTACATTTCATTGACTTTCTAACGGTATCAGTCCGTTTGAGTTACAACGGTTGCGTCACATATTCGTACCAACATGTATTTAGCGATATTTTTCTGATATTACTAGGTTGCATCGCTTTTAACAGTGAAACGATTGACTGTGGGACTTAATTGAACTGATTTTGGACTTTGACCTTATAAATGTGATAAATGAGACAATTGGACTCCAAGAAATAACATTCTTCTTAATTTGACATGATTGCTGGAACTCAGCAATTACACTGGGCGCTGTGGTAGCGCTTTATTTAAAAATTTAGATAAATAAGTCATTTTTTACTGTGGGACCAATCCTAGCCGTTAGCGCGCGCTGAAGAAATAGAGACAGTTTCAAAAACTACATTTCATTGACTTTCTAACGGTATCAGTCCGTTTGAGTTACAACGGTTGCGTCACATATTCGTACCAACATGTATTTAGCGATATTTTTCTGATATTACTAGGTTGCATCGCTTTTAACAGTGAAACGATTGACTGTGGGACTTAATTGAACTGATTTTGGACTTTGACCTTATAAATGTGATAAATGAGACAATTGGACTCCAAGAAATAACATTCTTCTTAATTTGACATGATTGCTGGAACTCAGCAATTACACTGGGCGCTGTGGTAGCGCTTTATTTAAAAATTTAGATAAATAAGTCATTTTTTACTGTGGGACCAATCCTAGCCGTTAGCGCGCGCTGAAGAAATAGAGACAGTTTCAAAAACTACATTTCATTGACTTTCTAACGGTATCAGTCCGTTTGAGTTACAACGGTTGCGTCACATATTCGTACCAACATGTATTTAGCGATATTTTTCTGATATTACTAGGTTGCATCGCTTTTAACAGTGAAACGATTGACTGTGGGACTTAATTGAACTGATTTTGGACTTTGACCTTATAAATGTGATAAATGAGACAATTGGACTCCAAGAAATAACATTCTTCTTAATTTGACATGATTGCTGGAACTCAGCAATTACACTGGGCGCTGTGGTAGCGCTTTATTTAAAAATTTAGATAAATAAGTCATTTTTTACTGTGGGACCAATCCTAGCCGTTAGCGCGCGCTGAAGAAATAGAGACAGTTTCAAAAACTACATTTCATTGACTTTCTAACGGTATCAGTCCGTTTGAGTTACAACGGTTGCGTCACATATTCGTACCAACATGTATTTAGCGATATTTTTCTGATATTACTAGGTTGCATCGCTTTTAACAGTGAAACGATTGACTGTGGGACTTAATTGAACTGATTTTGGACTTTGACCTTATAAATGTGATAAATGAGACAATTGGACTCCAAGAAATAACATTCTTCTTAATTTGACATGATTGCTGGAACTCAGCAATTACACTGGGCGCTGTGGTAGCGCTTTATTTAAAAATTTAGATAAATAAGTCATTTTTTACTGTGGGACCAATCCTAGCCGTTAGCGCGCGCTGAAGAAATAGAGACAGTTTCAAAAACTACATTTCATTGACTTTCTAACGGTATCAGTCCGTTTGAGTTACAACGGTTGCGTCACATATTCGTACCAACATGTATTTAGCGATATTTTTCTGATATTACTAGGTTGCATCGCTTTTAACAGTGAAACGATTGACTGTGGGACTTAATTGAACTGATTTTGGACTTTGACCTTATAAATGTGATAAATGAGACAATTGGACTCCAAGAAATAACATTCTTCTTAATTTGACATGATTGCTGGAACTCAGCAATTACACTGGGCGCTGTGGTAGCGCTTTATTTAAAAATTTAGATAAATAAGTCATTTTTTACTGTGGGACCAATCCTAGCCGTTAGCGCGCGCTGAAGAAATAGAGACAGTTTCAAAAACTACATTTCATTGACTTTCTAACGGTATCAGTCCGTTTGAGTTACAACGGTTGCGTCACATATTCGTACCAACATGTATTTAGCGATATTTTTCTGATATTACTAGGTTGCATCGCTTTTAACAGTGAAACGATTGACTGTGGGACTTAATTGAACTGATTTTGGACTTTGACCTTATAAATGTGATAAATGAGACAATTGGACTCCAAGAAATAACATTCTTCTTAATTTGACATGATTGCTGGAACTCAGCAATTACACTGGGCGCTGTGGTAGCGCTTTATTTAAAAATTTAGATAAATAAGTCATTTTTTACTGTGGGACCAATCCTAGCCGTTAGCGCGCGCTGAAGAAATAGAGACAGTTTCAAAAACTACATTTCATTGACTTTCTAACGGTATCAGTCCGTTTGAGTTACAACGGTTGCGTCACATATTCGTACCAACATGTATTTAGCGATATTTTTCTGATATTACTAGGTTGCATCGCTTTTAACAGTGAAACGATTGACTGTGGGACTTAATTGAACTGATTTTGGACTTTGACCTTATAAATGTGATAAATGAGACAATTGGACTCCAAGAAATAACATTCTTCTTAATTTGACATGATTGCTGGAACTCAGCAATTACACTGGGCGCTGTGGTAGCGCTTTATTTAAAAATTTAGATAAATAAGTCATTTTTTACTGGGACCAATCCTAGCCGTTAGCGCGCGCTGAAGAAATAGAGACAGTTTCAAAAACTACATTTCATTGACTTTCTAACGGTATCAGTCCGTTTGAGTTACAACGGTTGCGTCACATATTCGTACCAACATGTATTTAGCGATATTTTTCTGATATTACTAGGTTGCATCGCTTTTAACAGTGAAACGATTGACTGTGGGACTTAATTGAACTGATTTTGGACTTTGACCTTATAAATGTGATAAATGAGACAATTGGACTCCAAGAAATAACATTCTTCTTAATTTGACATGATTGCTGGAACTCAGCAATTACACTGGGCGCTGTGGTAGCGCTTTATTTAAAAATTTAGATAAATAAGTCATTTTTTACTGTGGGACCAATCCTAGCCGTTAGCGCGCGCTGAAGAAATAGAGACAGTTTCAAAAACTACATTTCATTGACTTTCTAACGGTATCAGTCCGTTTGAGTTACAACGGTTGCGTCACATATTCGTACCAACATGTATTTAGCGATATTTTTCTGATATTACTAGGTTGCATCGCTTTTAACAGTGAAACGATTGACTGTGGGACTTAATTGAACTGATTTTGGACTTTGACCTTATAAATGTGATAAATGAGACAATTGGACTCCAAGAAATAACATTCTTCTTAATTTGACATGATTGCTGGAACTCAGCAATTACACTGGGCGCTGTGGTAGCGCTTTATTTAAAAATTTAGATAAATAAGTCATTTTTTACTGTGGGACCAATCCTAGCCGTTAGCGCGCGCTGAAGAAATAGAGACAGTTTCAAAAACTACATTTCATTGACTTTCTAACGGTATCAGTCCGTTTGAGTTACAACGGTTGCGTCACATATTCGTACCAACATGTATTTAGCGATATTTTTCTGATATTACTAGGTTGCATCGCTTTTAACAGTGAAACGATTGACTGTGGGACTTAATTGAACTGATTTTGGACTTTGACCTTATAAATGTGATAAATGAGACAATTGGACTCCAAGAAATAACATTCTTCTTAATTTGACATGATTGCTGGAACTCAGCATTACACTGGGCGCTGTGGTAGCGCTTTATTTAAAAATTTAGATAAATAAGTCATTTTTTACTGTGGGACCAATCCTAGCCGTTAGCGCGCGCTGAAGAAATAGAGACAGTTTCAAAAACTACATTTCATTGACTTTCTAACGGTATCAGTCCGTTTGAGTTACAACGGTTGCGTCACATATTCGTACCAACATGTATTTAGCGATATTTTCTGATATTACTAGGTTCCATCGCTTTTAACAGTGAAACGATTTACTGTGGGACTTAATTGAACTGATTTTGGACTTTGGCCTTATAAATGTGATAAATGAGACAATTGTACTCGCAGAAATAACATTCTTCTTAATTTGACACGATTGCTGGAACTCACCAATTACACTGGGCGCTGTGGTAGCGTTTTATATAAAAATTTAGATAAATAAGTCATTTTTTACTGTGGGACCAATCCTAGCCGTTAGCGCGCGCTGAAGAAATAGAGACAGTTTCAAAAACTACATTTCATTGACTTTCTAAAGGTATCAGTCCGTTTGAGTTACAACGGTTGCGTCACATATTCGTACCAACATGTATTTAGCGATATTTTTCTGATATTACTAGGTTGCATCGCTTTTAACAGTGAAACGATTGACTGTGGACTTAATTGAACTGATTTTGGACTTTGACCTCATAAATGTGATAAATGAGACAATTGAACTCCAAGAAATAATATTCTTCTTAATTTGACATGATTGCTGGAACTCAGCAATTACACTGGGCGCTGTGGTAGCGCTTTATTTAAAAATTTAGATAAATAAGTCATTTTTTACTGTGGGACCAATCCTAGCCGTTAGCGGACGCTGAAGAAATAGAGACAGTTTCAAAAACTACATTTCATTGACTTTCTAACGGTATCAGTCCGTTTGAGTTACAACGGTTGCGTCACATATTCGTACCAACATGTATTTAGCGATATTTTTCTGATATTACTAGGTTGCATCGCTTTTAACAGTGAAACGATTGACTGTGGGACTTAATTGAACTGATTTTGGACTTTGACCTTATAAATGTGATAAATGAGACAATTGGACTCCAAGAAATAACATTCTTCTTAATTTGACATGATTGCTGGAACTCAGCAATTACACTGGGCGCTGTGGTAGCGCTTTATTTAAAAATTTAGATAAATAAGTCATTTTTACTGTGGGACCAATCCTAGCCGTTAGCGCGCGCTGAAGAAATAGAGACAGTTTCAAAAACTACATTTCATTGACTTTCTAACGGTATCAGTCCGTTTGAGTTACAACGGTTGCGTCACATATTCGTACCAACATGTATTTAGCGATATTTTTCTGATATTACTAGGTTGCATCGCTTTTAACAGTGAAACGATTGACTGTGGACTTAATTGAACTGATTTTGGACTTTGACCTTATAAATGTGATAAATGAGACAATTGGACTAAGAAATAACATTCTTCTTAATTTGACATGATTGCTGGAACTCAGCAATTACACTGGGCGCTGTGGTAGCGCTTTATTTAAAAATTTAGATAAATAAGTCATTTTTTACTGTGGGACCAATCCTAGCCGTTAGCGCGCGCTGAAGAAATAGAGACAGTTTCAAAAACTACATTTCATTGACTTTCTAACGGTATCAGTCCGTTTGAGTTACAACGGTTGCGTCACATATTCGTACCAACATGTATTTAGCGATATTTTTCTGATATTACTAGGTTGCATCGCTTTTAACAGTGAAACGATTGACTGTGGACTTAATTGAACTGATTTTGGACTTTGACCTTATAAATGTGATAAATGAGACAATTGGACTCCAAGAAATAACATTCTTCTTAATTTGACATGATTGCTGGAACTCAGCAATTACACTGGCGCTGGTAGCGCTTTATTTAAAAATTTAGATAAATAAGTCATTTTTTACTGTGGGACCAATCCTAGCCGTTAGCGCGCGCTGAAGAAATAGAGACAGTTTCAAAAACTACATTTCATTGACTTTCTAACGGTATCAGTCCGTTTGAGTTACAACGGTTGCGTCACATATTCGTACCAACATGTATTTAGCGATATTTTTCTGATATTACTAGGTTGCATCGCTTTTAACAGTGAAACGATTGACTGTGGGACTTAATTGAACTGATTTTGGACTTTGACCTTATAAATGTGATAAATGAGACAATTGGACTCCAAGAAATAACATTCTTCTTAATTTGACATGATTGCTGGAACTCAGCAATTACACTGGGCGCTGTGGTAGCGCTTTATTTAAAAATTTAGATAAATAAGTCATTTTTACTGTGGGACCAATCCTAGCCGTTAGCGGCGCTGAAGAAATAGAGACAGTTTCAAAAACTACATTTCATTGACTTTCTAACGGTATCAGTCCGTTTGAGTTACAACGGTTGCGTCACATATTCGTACCAACATGTATTTAGCGATATTTTTCTGATATTACTAGGTTGCATCGCTTTTAACAGTGAAACGATTGACTGTGGGACTTAATTGAACTGATTTTGGACTTTGACCTTATAAATGTGATAAATGAGACAATTGGACTCCAAGAAATAACATTCTTCTTAATTTGACATGATTGCTGGAACTCAGCGATTACACTGGGCGCTGGTAGCGCTTTATTTAAAAATTTAGATAAATAAGTCATTTTTTACTGTGGGACCAATCCTAGCCGTTAGCGCGCGCTGAAGAAATAGAGACAGTTTCAAAAACTACATTTCATTGACTTTCTAACGGTATCAGTCCGTTTGAGTTACAACGGTTGCGTCACATATTCGTACCAACATGTATTTAGCGATATTTTTCTGATATTACTAGGTTGCATCGCTTTTAACAGTGAAACGATTGACTGTGGGACTTAATTGAACTGATTTTGGACTTTGACCTTATAAATGTGATAAATGAGACAATTGGACTATGAGAAATAACATTCTTCTTAATTTGACATGATTGCTGGAACTCAGCAATTACACTGGGCGCTGTGGTAGCGCTTTATTTAAAAATTTAGATAAATAAGTCATTTTTACTGTGGGACCAATCCTAGCCGTTAGCGCGCGCTGAAGAAATAGAGACAGTTTCAAAAACTACATTTCATTGACTTTCTAACGGTATCAGTCCGTTTGAGTTACAACGGTTGCGTCACATATTCGTACCAACATGTATTTAGCGATATTTTTCTGATATTACTAGGTTGCATCGCTTTTAACAGTGAAACGATTGACTGTGGGACTTAATTGAACTGATTTTGGACTTTGACCTTATAAATGTGATAAATGAGACAATTGGACTCCAAGAAATAACATTCTTCTTAATTTGACATGATTGCTGGAACTCAGCAATTACACTGGGCGCTGGTAGCGCTTTATTTAAAAATTTAGATAAATAAGTCATTTTTTACTGTGGACCAATCCTAGCCGTTAGCGCGCGCTGAAGAAATAGAGACAGTTTCAAAAACTACATTTCATTGACTTTCTAACGGTATCAGTCCGTTTGAGTTACAACGGTTGCGTCACATATTCGTACCAACATGTATTTAGCGATATTTTTCTGATATTACTAGGTTGCATCGCTTTTAACAGTGAAACGATTGACTGTGGGACTTAATTGAACTGATTTTGGACTTTGACCTTATAAATGTGATAAATGAGACAATTGGACTCCAAGAAATAACATTCTTCTTAATTTGACATGATTGCTGGAACTCAGCATTACACTGGGCGCTGTGTAGCGCTTTATTTAAAAATTTAGATAAATAAGTCATTTTTACTGTGGGACCAATCCTAGCCGTTAGCGCGCGCTGAAGAAATAGAGACAGTTTCAAAAACTACATTTCATTGACTTTCTAACGGTATCAGTCCGTTTGAGTTACAACGGTTGCGTCACATTTCGTACCAACATGTATTTAGCGATATTTTTCTGATATTACTAGGTTGCATCGCTTTTAACAGTGAAACGATTGACTGTGGGACTTAATTGAACTGATTTTGGACTTTCACCTTATAAATGTGATAAATGAGACAATTGGACTCCAAGAAATAACATTCTTCTTAATTTGACATGATTGCTGGAACTCAGCGATTACACTGGGCGCTGTGGTAGCGCTTTATTTAAAAATTTAGATAAATAAGTCATTTTTACTGTGGACCAATCCTAGCCGTTAGCGCGCGCTGAAGAAATAGAGACAGTTTCAAAAACTACATTTCATTGACTTTCTAACGGTATCAGTCCGTTTGAGTTACAACGGTTGCGTCACATATTCGTACCAACATGTATTTAGCGATATTTTTCTGATATTACTAGGTTGCATCGCTTTAACAGTGAAACGATTGACTGTGGACTTAATTGAACTGATTTTGGACTTTGACCTTATAAATGTGATAAATGAGACAATTGGACTCCAAGAAATAACATTCTTCTTAATTTGACATGATTGCTGGAACTCAGCAATTACACTGGGCGCTGTGGTAGCGCTTTATTTAAAATTTAGATAAATAAGTCATTTTTACTGTGGGACCAATCCTAGCCGTTAGCGCGCTGAAGAAATAGAGACAGTTTCAAAAACTACATTTCATTGACTTTCTAACGGTATCAGTCCGTTTGAGTTACAACGGTTGCGTCACATATTCGTACCAACATGTATTTAGCGATATTTTTCTGATATTACTAGGTTGCATCGCTTTTAACAGTGAAACGATTGACTGTGGACTTAATTGAACTGATTTTGGACTTTGACCTTATAAATGTGATAAATGAGACAATTGGACTAAAGAAATAACATTCTTCTTAATTTGACATGATTGCTGAACTCAGCAATTACACTGGGCGCTGTGTAGCGCTTTATTTAAAAATTTAGATAAATAAGTCATTTTTTACTGTGGACCAATCCTAGCCGTTAGCGCCGCTGAAGAAATAGAGACAGTTTCAAAAACTACATTTCATTGACTTTCTAACGGTATCAGTCCGTTTGAGTTACAACGGTTGCGTCACATATTCGTACCAACATGTATTTAGCGATATTTTTCTGATATTACTAGGTTGCATCGCTTTTAACAGTGAAACGATTGACTGTGGGACTTAATTGAACTGATTTTGGACTTTGACCTTATAAATGTGATAAATGAGACAATTGGACTCCAAGAAATAACATTCTTCTTAATTTGACATGATTGCTGGAACTCAGCATTACACTGGGCGCTGTGGTAGCGCTTTATTTAAAAATTTAGATAAATAAGTCATTTTTTACTGTGGGACCAATCCTAGCCGTTAGCGCGCGCTGAAGAAATAGAGACAGTTTCAAAACTACATTTCATTGACTTTCTAACGGTATCAGTCCGTTTGAGTTACAACGGTTGCGTCACATATTCGTCAACATGTATTTAGCGATATTTTTTCTGATATTACTAGGTTGCATCGCTTTTAACAGTGAAACGATTGACTGTGGACTTAATTGAACTGATTTTGGACTTGACCTTATAAATGTGATAAATGAGACAATTGGACTCCAAGAAATAACATTCTTCTTATTGACATGATTGCTGGAAACTCAGCGATTACACTGGGCCTGTGGTAGCGCTTTATTTAAGTGTATTTTAAAAAAATTTAGATAAATAAGTCATTTTTTATTTGTAGAGACCAAATCCTAAGGCCGTTAGCAGCGCCGCTAAGAAATAGAGACAGATTCAGAAATCTACATTTCATGACTTTCTAACGTATCAATCCGCTTTGAGTTACAAAACCGATTGGGTTAACATTTGTACCAACAATGTATTAAAGCGATATTTTCCGATATTACTAGGTCATTCGCATTTTAAAAAACCAGTGAAATCGAGACTGTGGGACTAATTTTGAAACTGGATTTTGGAAAACTTTGACCTTATGAAATGTGATAATGAGACAATTGCGGACTCCAAAGAAATAAATTCTTCTTAATTGAACATGAATTTGCTGGAACTTCAGCAATTACACTGGGGCGCTGTGGTAAGCGCTTTTATTTAAAAATTTAGATAAATTAAGATCATTTTTTATTTGTGGACCAATCTAGCCCGTTACGGCCCTAAAGAATAGAGACATATTCAAAAAACATACATTTCATTGACTTTCTAACGGTATCAAATCCGTTTGAGTACAAAAAACGATGCGTCCACAGGATATTTGTACCACAGGTATTAGTGCGATATTTTTTCCCCGAATATTACTTAAAAGTTGCAGGTCTTGGCTTTTTAACGAGTGAAAGGATTGACTGTGGGACTTAAGAACTGATTTTGGACTTTTGATACTCTTATAAATGTGATAATGAGACAAATTGGACTCCAGAATACATTCTTTTACCTAATTGATATGATGGCTGGAACTCAGGATTACAACTGGCGCTGTGGTAGCGCTTTATTTAAAAATTTAATAAATAAGGTCATTTTTTACTGTGGGAGGGCCGAATCTAGCCGTTAGCTGCGATGCTGAAGAAATAGAGGGACAAGGTTTACAAAACTACATTTCAGTGACTTTGCTAAACGCTATCAGTGCGTTTGAGATGACAAGCGGTTGCGTCACACTATTCGTACCAACATGTAATTTAGCGATATTTTTCGGGATATTAACTGAGGTTGCAACTCGCTTTTAACAGGTGAAGACGGAATTGACTGTGGGACTTAATTGAACTGAATTTTGGACCTTTGAGACGGCGTTACAAATGTGATAAATGAGAGATAAATGGACTGAAAAGAAAATAACACATTCTTCTTTATTGGACCAATGGATTGCTTGAAACTCAAGAAAGTTACAACTGGGCGGCTGTGGGCCGCGCTTTTATTTTTTTTTAAATTTAAAAATTTAGATAAAATAAGTCATATTTGGGTACTGTGGGACCAATCCTATACAGCCGTGTAGCGCGCGGCAGTCATGAAGGAAAATAGAGATAGTTAAAAATACATTTCATACTTTGTAACGGTTATCGACCGACTTGGAGTTCAAACTTGTTGCGTCACAATGGATATCGGTACCACATGTATTTAGGCGGATAGAAATTTTTGCCTGATATTAACCAGGTTCAAATTCGCTTTTAAAAGTGAAAACGATTGACTGTGGGACTATTAAATTACTGACTGGAATTTGGGACTTTGACCGTACAAATATTATATAATGAGATAATTGCGAGTACTCCAAGAAATAATAACATTCTTCTTTGAAGTGGGAGGACCATCGATTGGCCTGGAAACTCACAGCGCAATTTACAAATAGGAGGGGGGGCGGCCTGGTGGTAGCGGCTTTTAAATTAAAAAGTTTAGATAAATAGGAGAATGTCATTTTTTTTTATTTGTGAGATCCAGATCCGTTGACTATCAGAAAAAAGAGCCAGGCCCGAGCCCGCCACCCCCCGTTAAGGGCCGCGGTAGGTGGAGAAATTCGAAGAAATAGAGAACCAAGAATTTCCAAAAAAAAAATAAACTACTTTCATTATCGTTGTCTAAACAGGTATCAATCCGTTGAAGTGTAACAACGCATTGGCGGAATCACAAATATGTTCGTAACCACGATACATGTAATTTTTAGCGAAAAATTTTTTTTTCCAGATATTTTAACCATCAGTGTGGGTTGCATCTGCTTTTTTTTTTAATTTTTTTTTAAAAAACCAGGAGAACCGATTGACTGATTGTTGGGACTGCATTAAAATTGAGGACGAATTTTGGGGACTTTTTGGGTTTGAAAAAAACCTTATAAATGTGAATAAATGAGACATATTGGAACTTGCAAAGCAATAATATTACGATATCTCGCTTAAGATTCTGAACATATTAGATTCTTGAGAACGATCAAAGGCAGTTTTACCGGGAACCGCGGCTGGCCGATGTGGGGTGGGCAAGGCGCTTTTATGTTAAAAAAAAAAAAAAAATTTAGGATGAATAAGTTTTATGTTTGGGTGGGGTTGTAATTGAGTGGGAGGAAGCCGATTCCTAGCGGTTAGCTGTGAGTCGCGCGGCGATCGTATGAAGAAATTGGAGCCAAGTTTCAAACCAGAC
>JASGCC010001193.1:0-41289 GCA_030067915.1 Hydractinia echinata | reverse complement strand
CACACCGTCGACACCTCGTTCACCGTTAAAAGCGATGCAACCTAGTAATATCAGAAAAATATCGCTAAATACATGTTGGTACGAATATGTGACGCAACCGTTGTAACTCAAACGGATGATACCGTTAGAAAGTCAATGAAATGTAGTTTTTGAAACTGTCTCTATTTCTTCAGCGCGCGCTAACGGCTAGGATTGGTCCCAAGTAAAAAATGACTTATTTATCTAAATTTTTAAATAAAGCGCTACCACAGCGCCCAGTGTAATCGCTGAGTTCCAGCAATCATGTCAAATTAAGAAGAATGTTATTTCTTGGAGTCCAATTGTGTCATTTATCACATTTATAAGGTCAAAGTCCAAAATCAGTTCAATTAAGTCCCACAGTCAATCGTTTCACTGTTAAAAGCGATGCAACCTAGTAATATCAGAAAAATATCGCTAAATACATGTTGGTACGAATATGTGACGCAACCGTTGTAACTCAAACGGATTGATACCGTTAGAAAGTCAATGAAATGTAGTTTTTGAAACTGTCTCTATTTCTTCAGCGCGCGCTAACGGCTAGGATTGGTCCCACAGTAAAAAATGACTTATTTATCTAAATTTTTAATAAAAAGCGCTACACAGCGCCCAGTGTAATTGCTGAGTTCCAGCAATCATGTCAAATTAAGAAGAATGTTATTTCTTGGAGTCCAATTGTCTCATTTATCACATTTATAAGGTCAAAGTCCAAAATCAGTTCAATTAAGTCCCACAGTCAATCGTTTCACTGTTAAAAGCGATGCAACCTAGTAATATCAGAAAAATATCGCTAAATACATGTTGGTACGAATATGTGACGCAACCGTTGTAACTCAAACGGACTGATACCGTTAGAAAGTCAATGAAATGTAGTTTTTGAAACTGTCTCTATTTCTTCAGGCGCGCTAACGGCTAGGATTGGTCCCACAGTAAAAAATGACTTATTTATCTAAATTTTTAAATAGCGCTACCACAGCGCCCAGTGTAATTGCTGAGTTCCAGCAATCATGTCAAATTAAGAAGAATGTTATTTCTTGGAGTCCAATTGTCTCATTTATCACATTTATAAGGTCAAAGTCCAAAATCAGTTCAATTAAGTCCCACAGTCAATCGTTTCACTGTTAAAAGCGATGCAACCTAGTAATATCAGAAAAATATCGCTAAATACATGTTGGTACGAATATGTGACGCAACCGTTGTAACTCAAACGGACTGATACCGTTAGAAAGTCAATGAAATGTAGTTTTGAAACTGTCTTATTTCTTCAGCGCGCGCTAACGGCTAGGATTGGTCCCAGTAAAAAATGACTTATTTATCTAAATTTTTAAATAAAGCGCTACCACAGCGCCCAGTGTAATTGCTGAGTTCCAGCAATCATGTCAAATTAAGAAGAATGTTATTTCTTGAGTCAATTGTCTCATTTATCACATTTATAAGGTCAAAGTCCAAAATCAGTTCAATTAAGTCCCACAGTCAATCGTTTCACTGTTAAAAGCGATGCAACCTAGTAATATCAGAAAAATATCGCTAAATACATGTTGGTACGAATATGTGACGCAACCGTTGTAACTCAAACGGACTGATACCGTTAGAAAGTCAATGAAATGTAGTTTTTGAAACTGTCTCTATTTCTTCAGCGCGCGCTAACGGCTAGGATTGGTCCCACAGCAAAAAATGACTTATTTATCTAAATTTTTAAATAAAGCGCTACCACAACGCCCAGTGTAATCGCTGAGTTCCAGCAATCATGTCAAATTAAGAAGAATGTTATTTCTTGGAGTCCAATTGTCTCATTTATCACATTTATAAGGTCAAAGTCCAAAATCAGTTCAATTAAGTCCCACAGTCAATCGTTTCACTGTTAAAAGCGATGCAACCTAGTAATATCAGAAAAATATCGCTAAATACATGTTGGTACGAATATGTGACGCAACCGTTGTAACTCAAACGGACTGATACCGTTAGAAAGTCAATGAAATGTAGTTTTTGAAACTGTCTCTATTTCTTCAGCGCGCGCTAACGGCTAGGATTGGTCCCACAGTAAAAAATGACTTTTATCTAAATTTTAAATAAAGCGCACCACACGCCCAGTGTAATCGCTGAGTTCCAGCAATCATGTCAAATTAAGAAGAATGTTATTTCTTGGAGTCCAATTGCTCATTTATCACATTTATAAGGTCAAAGTCCAAAATCAGTTCAATTAAGTCCCACAGTCAATCGTTTCACGTTAAAAGCGATGCAACCTAGTAATATCAAAAAATATCGCTAAATACATGTTGGTACGAATATGTGACGCAACCGTTGTAACTCAAACGGACTGATACCGTTAGAAAGTCAATGAAATGTAGTTTTTGAAACTGTCTCTATTTCTTCAGCGCGCGCTAACGGCTAGGATTGGTCCAAGCAAAAAATGACTTATTTATCTATTTTTAAATAAAGCGCTACCACAAGCGCCCAGTGTAATCGCTGAGTTCCAGCAATCATGTCAAATTAAGAAGAATGTTATTTCTTGGAGTCAATTGTCTCATTTATACACATTATAAGGTCAAAGTCCAAAATCAGTTCAATTAAGTCCCACAGTCAATCGTTTCACTGTTAAAAGCGATGCAACCTAGTAATATCAGAAAAATATCGCTAAATACATGTTGGTACGAATATGTGACGCAACCGTTGTAACTCAAACGGACTGATACCGTTAAGAAAGTCAATGTCAATGAAATGTAGTTTTTGAAACTGTCTCTATTTCTTCAGCGCGCTAACGGCTAGGATTGGTCCCACAGTAAAAAATGACTTATTTATCTAAATTTTTAAATAAAGCGCTACCACAGCGGCCAGTGTAATTGCTGCGAGTTCCAGCAATCATGTCAAATTAAAAGAATGTTATTTCTTGGAGTACAATTGTCTCATTTATCACATTTATAAGGTCAAAGTCCAAAATCAGTTCAATTAAGTCCCACAGTCAATCGTTTCACTGTTAAAAGCGATGCAACCTGGTAATATCAGTAAAATATCGCTAAATACATGTTGGTATCAATATGTGACGCAACTGTTGTAACTCAAACGGATTGTTACCGTTAGAAAATCAATAAAATGTAGTTTTTGAAACTGTCTTTATTTTTTCAGCGCGCGTTAACGGCTAGGATTGGTCCCACAGTAAAAAATGACTTATTTATCTAAATTTTTAAATGAAGCGCTACCACAGCGCCCAGTGTAATCGCTGAGTTCCAGCAATCATGACAAATTAAGAAGAATGTTAATTCTTGGAGTCCAATTGTCTCATTTATCACATTTATAAGGTCAAAGTCCAAAATCAGTTCAATTAAGTCCCACAGTCAATCGTTTCACTGTTAAGAGCGATGCAACCTAGTAAATATCAGAACAATATCGGTAAATACATGTTGGTCCGATTATGTGACTGCACCGCGTTGTAACTCAAACGGATTGATACCGTTAGAAAGTAATGAAATGTAGTTTTTGAAACCATGTCTCTATTTCTTGCCGCGCAACGGCTCAGGATTGGTCCCACAGTAAAAAAATGACTTATTATCTAAATTTTTAAAATGAATCGCTACCCACAGCGCCCCAGTGGTAATCGCTGAGTTCCAGGCAATTAATGTCAATTAAGAAAGAATGTTATTTCTTGGAGTCCATATTATCTGCCATTTATCACATTTTATAAGGGTTCAAAGTACAAAATCAGTTCAAATTAAGTCCACGGCCATCGTTTTAAACTGTTAAAGTGATGCAACCTGGTAATATCAGAAAAATATCGCTAAATAATGTTGGTACGAATTGTGACGCCAACCGTTTGTAACCAAACGGATTGATACGTTAGAAGTCAATGAAATGTAGTTTTGAAACTGTCTCTATTTCTTCAGCGCGTGCTAACGGCTGGGATTGGTCCCACAGTAAAAAATGACTTATTTATCTAAATTTTTAATAAAGCGCTACCACAGCGCCCAGTGTAATTGCTGAGTTCCAGCAATCATGTCAAATTAAGAAGAATGCTTATTTCTTGGAGTCCAATTGGTCCATTTATCACATTTATAAGGTCAAAGTCCAAAATCAGTTCAATTAAGTCCCACAGTCAATCGTTTTCACTGTTAAAAGCGATGCAACCTAGGTAATATCAGAAAAATATCGCTAAATACATGTTGGTACCAATATGTGACGCAACCGTTGTAACTCAAACGGACTGATACCGTTAGAAAGTCAATGAAATGTAGTTTTTGAAACTGTCTCTATTTCTTCAGCGCGCGCTAACGGCTAGGATTGGTCCACAGTAAAAATGACTTATTTATCTAAATTTTTAAATAAAGCGCTACCACAGCGCCCAGTGTAATCGCTGAGTTCCAGCAAATCATGTCAAATTAAGAAGAATGTTATTTCTTGGAGTCCAATTGTCTCATTTATCACATTTATAAGGTCAAAGTCCAAAATCAGTTCAATTAAGTCCCACAGTCAATCGTTTCACTGTTAAAGCGATGCAACCTGGTAATATCAGAAAAATATCGCTAAATACATGTTGGTATCCAATATGTGACGCAACCGTTGTAACTCAAACGGACTGATACCGTTAGAAAGTCAATGAAATGTAGTTTTTGAAACTGTCTCTATTTCTTCAGCGCGCGCTAACGGCTAGGATTGGTCCCACAGTAAAAAATGACTTATTTATCTAAATTTCTAAATAAAGCGCTACCACAGCGCCCAGTGTAATCGCTGAGTTCCAGCAATCATGTCAAATTAAGAAGAATGTTATTTCTTGGAGTCCAATTGTCTCATTTATCACATTTATAAGGTCAAAGTCCAAAATCAGTTCAATTAAGTCCCACAGTCAATCGTTTCACTGTTAAAAGCGATGCAACCTAGTAATATCAGAAAAAATATCGCTAAATACATGTTGGTACGAATATGTGACGCAACCGTTGTAACTCAAACGGATTGATACCGTTAGAAAGTCAATGAAATGTAGTTTTTGAAACTGTCTCTATTTCTTCAGCGCGCGCTAACGGCTAGGATTGGTCCCACAGTAAAAAATGACTTATTTATCTAAATTTTTAAATAAAGCGCTACCACAGCGCCCAGTGTAATCGCTGAGTTCCAGCAATCATGTCAAATTAAGAAGAATGTTATTTCTTGGAGTCCAATTGTCTCATTTATCACATTTATAAGGTCAAAGTCCAAAATCAGTTCAATTAAGTCCCACAGTCAATCGTTTCACTGTTAAAAGCGATGCAACCTAGTAATATCAGAAAAATATCGCTAAATACATGTTGGTACGAATATGTGACGCAACCGTTGTAACTCAAACGGACTGATACCGTTAGAAAGTCAATGAAATGTAGTTTTTGAAACTGTCTCTATTTCTTCAGCGCGCGCTAACGGCTAGGATTGGTCCCACAGTAAAAAATGACTTATTTATCTAAATTTTAAATAAAGCGCTACCACAGCGCCCAGTGTAATTGCTGAGTTCCAGCAATCATGTCAAATTAAGAAGAATGTTATTTCTTGGAGTCCAATTGTCTCATTTATCACATTTATAAGGTCAAAGTCCAAAATCAGTTCAATTAAGTCCCACAGTCAATCGTTTCACTGTTAAAAGCGATGCAACCTAGTAATATCAGAAAATATCGCTAAATACATGTTGGTACCAATATGTGACGCAACCTGTTGTAACTCAAACGGATTGATACCGTTAGAAAATCAATAAAAATGTAGTTTTTGAAACTGTCTTTATTTTTTCAGCGCGCGCTAACGGCTAGGATTGGTCCCACAGTAAAAAATGACTTATTTATCTAAATTTTAAATGAAGCGCTACCACAGCGCCCAGTGTAATCGCTGAGTTCCAGCAATCATGACAAATTAAGAAGAATGTTAATTCTTGGAGTCCAATTGTCTCATTTATCACATTTATAAGGTCAAAGTCCAAAATCAGTTCAATTAAGTCCCACAGTCAATCGTTTCACTGTTAAGAGCGATGCAACCTAGTAATATCAGAAAAATAACGCTAAATACATGTTGGTACGAATATGTGACGCAACCGTTGTAACTCAAACGGATTGATACCGTTGGAAAATCAATGAAATGTAGTTTTTGAAACTGTCTCTATCTCTTCAGCGCACGCTAATGGCTAGGATTGGTCCCACAGTGAAAAATGACTTATTCATCTAAATTTTAAATAAAGCGCTACCACAGCGCCCAGTGTAATCGCTGAGTTCCAGCAATCATGTCAAATTAAGAAGAATGTTATTTCTTGCAGTCCAATTGTCTCATTTATCACATTTATAAGGTCAAAGTCCAAAATCAGTTCAATTAAGTCCCACAGTCAATCGTTTCACTGTTAAAAGCGATGCAACCTAGTAATATCAGAAAAATATCGCTAAATACATGTTGGTACGAATATGTGACGCAACCGTTGTAACTCAAACGGATTGATACAGTTAAAAAACCAATGAAATGTAGTTTTTGAAACTGTCTCTATTTCTTCAGCGCGCGCTAACGGCTGGGATTGGTCCCACAGTAAAAAATGACTTATTTATCTAAATTTTTAAATAAAGCGCTACCACAGCGCCCAGTGTAATCGCTGAGTTCCAGCAATCATGTCAAATTAAGAAGAATGTTATTTCTTGGAGTCCAATTGTCTCATTTATCACATTTATAAGGTCAAAGTCCAAAATCAGTTCAATTAAAGTCCAGAGTCAATCGTTTCACTGTTAAAAGCAATGCAACCTAGTAATATCAAAAAAATATCGTTAAATACATGTTGGTACGAATATGTGACGCAACCGTTGTAACTCAAACGGACTGATACCGTTAGAAAGTCAATGAAATGTAGTTTTTGAAACTGTCTCTACTTCTTCAGCGCGCGCTAACGGCTAGGATTGGTCCCACAGTAAAAAATGACTTATTTATCCTAAATTTTAAAATAAAGCGCTACCAAGCGCCCAGTGTAATCGCTGAGTTCCAGCAATCATGTCAAATTAAGAAGAATGTTATTTCTTGGAGTCCAATTGTCTCATTTATCACATTTATAAGGTCAAAGTCCAAAATCAGTTCAATTAAGTCCACAGTCAATCGTTTCACTGTTAAAAGCGATGCCAACCTAGTAATATCAGAAAAATATCGCTAAATACATGTTGGTACGAATATTGACGCAACCGTTGTAACTCAAACGGACTGATACCGTTAGAAAGTCAATGAAATGTAGTTTTTGAAACTGTCTCTATTTCTTCAGCGCGCGCTAACGGCTAGGATTGGTCCCACAGTAAAAAATGACTTATTTATCTAAATTTTTAAATAAAGCGCTACACAGCGCCCAGTGTAATTGCTGAGTTCCAGCAATCATGTCAAATTAAGAAGAATGTTATTTCTTGAGTCCAATTGTCTCATTTATCACATTTATAAGGTCAAAGTCAAAATCAGATCAATTAAGTCGCACAGTCAATCGTTTCACTGTTAAAACCGATGCAACCTAGTAATATCAGAAAATGTCGCTAAATACATGTTCGTACGAATATGTGACGCAACCGTTGTAACTCAAACGGATTGATACAGTTAGAAAATCAATGAAATGTAATTTTTGAAACTGTCTCTATTTCTTCAGCGCGTGCTAACGGCTGGGATTGGTCCCACAGTAAAAATGACTTATTTATCTAAATTTTTAAATAAAGCCCTACCACAGCGCCAGTGTAATTGCTGAGTTCCAGCAATCCTGTCAAATTAAGAAGAATGTTATTTCTTGGAGTCCAATTGTCTCATTATCACATTTATAAGGTCAGTAAAAAATGACTTATTTATCTACATTTTTAAATAACCGCTACCACAGCGCCCAGTGTAATCGCTGAGTTCCAGCAATCATGTCAAATTAAGAAGAATGTTATTTCTTGGAGTCCAATTGGCTCATTTATCACATTTATAAGGTCAAAGTCCAAAATCAGTTCAATTAAGTCCCACAGTCAATCGTTTCACTGTTAAAAGCGATGCAACCTAGTAATATCAGAAAATATCGCTAAATACATGTTGGTACGAAATATGTGACGCCAACCGTTGTAACTCAAACGGACTGATACCGTTAGAAAAGTCAATGAAATGTAGTTTTTGAAACTGTCTCTATTTCTTCAGCGCGCGCTAACGGCTAGGATTGGTCCCACAGTAAAAAATGACTTATTTATCTAAATTTTAAATAAAGCGCTACCACAGCGCCCAGTGTAATCGCTGAGTTTCCAGCAATCATGTCAAATTAAGAAGAATGTTATTTCTTGGAGTCCAATTGTCTCATTTATCACATTTATAAGGTCAAAGTCCAAATCAGTTCAATTAAGTCCCACAGTCAATCGTTTCACTGTTAAAGCGATGCAACCTAGTAATATCAGACAAATATCGCTAATACATGTTGGTACGAATATGTGACGCAACCGTTGTAACTCAAACGGATGATACCGTTAGAAAGTCAATGAAATGTAGTTTTGAAACTGTCTCTATTTCTTCAGCGCGCGCTAACGGCTTAGGATTTGTCCCACAGTAAAAATGACTTATTTATCTAAATTTTAAATGAAGCGCTACCACAGCGCCCAGTGTAATCGCTGAGTTCCAGCAATCATGTCAAATTAAGAAGAATGTTATTTCTTGGAGTCCAATTGTCTCATTTATCACATTTATAAGGTCAAAGTCCAAAATCAGTTCCATTAATCCCACAGTCAATCGTTTCACTGTTAAAAGCGATGCAACCTAGTAATATCAGAAAAATATCGCTAAAATACCATGTTGGTACCAATATGTGACGCAACCGTTGTAATTCAAACGGACTGATACCGTTAGAAAGTCAATGAAATGTAGTTTTTGAAACTGTCTCTATTTCTTCAGCGCGCGCTAACGGCTAGGATTGGTCCCACAGTAAAAAATGACTTATTTATCTAAATTTTTAAATAAAGCGCTACCCACAGCGCCCAGTGTAATCGCTGAGTTCCAGCAATCATGTAAATTAAGAAGAATGTTATTTCTTGGAGTCCAATTGTCTCATTTATCACATTTATAAGGTCAAAGTCCAAAATCAGTTCAATTAAGTCCCACAGTCAATCGTTTCACTGTTAAAAGCGATGCAACCTAGTAATATCAGAAAAATATCGCTAAATACATGTTGGTACGAATATGTGACGCAACCGTTGTAACTCAAACGGACTGATACCGTTAGAAAGTCAATGAAATGTAGTTTTTGAAACTGTCTCTATTTCTTCAGCGCGCGCTAACGGCTAGGATTGGTCCCACAGTAAAATATGACTTATTTATCTAAATTTCTAAATAAAGCGCTACCACAGCGCCCAGTGTAATCGCTGAGTTCCAGCAATCATGTCAAATTAAGAAGAATGTTATTTCTTGGAGTCCAATTGTCTCATTTATCACATTTATAAGGTCAAAGTCCAAAATCAGTTCAATTAAATCCCACAGTCAATCGTTTCACTGTTAAAAGCGATGCAACCTAGTAATATCAGAAAATATCGCTAAATACATGTTGGTACGAATATGTGACGCAACCGTTGTAACTCAAACGGATTGATACCGTTAGAAAGTCAATGAAATGTAGTTTTTGAAACTGTCTCTATTTCTTCAGCGCGCGCTAACGGCTAGATTGGTCCCACAGTAAAAAATGACTTATTTATCTAAATTTCTAAATAAAGCGCTACCACAGCGCCCAGTGTAATTGCTGAGTTCCAGCAATCATGTCAAATTAAGAAGAATGTTATTTCTTGGAGTCCAATTGTCTCATTTATCACATTTATAAGGTCAAAGTCCAAAATCAGTTCAATTAAGTCCCACAGTCAATCGTTTCACTGTTAAAAGCGATGCAACCTAGTAATATCAGAAAAATATCGCTAAATACATGTTGGTACGAATATGTGACGCAACCGTTGTAACTCAAACGGACTGATACCGTTAGAAAGTCAATGAAATGTAGTTTTTGAAACTGTCTCTATTTCTTCAGCGCGCGCTAACGGCTAGGATTGGTCCCACAGTAAAAAATGACTTATTTATCTAAATTTTTAAATAAAGCGCTACCACAGCGCCCAGTGTAATCGCTGAGTTCCAGCAATCATGTCAAATTAAGAAGAATGTTATTTCTTGGAGTCCAATTGTCTCATTTATCACATTTATAAGGTCAAAGTCCAAAATCAGTTCAATTAAGTCCCACAGTCAATCGTTTCACTGTTAAAAGCGATGCAACCTAGTAATATCAGAAAAATATCGCTAAATACATGTTGGTACGAATATGTGACGCAACCGTTGTAACTCAAACGGATTGATACCGTTAGAAAGTCAATGAAATGTAGTTTTTGAAACTGTCTCTATTTCTTCAGCGCGCGCTAACGGCTAGGATTGGTCCCACAGTAAAAAAATGACTTATTTATCTAAATTTTAAATAAAGCGCTACCACAGCGCCCAGTGTAATCGCTGAGTTCCAGCAATCATGTCAAATTAAGAAGAATGTTATTTCTTGGAGTCCAATTGTCTCATTTATCACATTTATAAGGTCAAAGTCCAAAATCAGTTCAATTAAGTCCCACAGTCAATCGTTTCACTGTTAAAACGATGCAACCTAGTAATATCAGAAAAATATCGCTAAATACATGTTGGTACGAATATGTGACGCAACCGTTGTAACTCAAACGGATTGATACCGTTAGAAAGTCAATGAAATGTAGTTTTTGAAACTGTCTCTATTTCTTCAGCGCGCGCTAACGGCTAGGATTTGGTCCCACAGTAAAAAATGACTTATTTATCTAAATTTTTAAATAAAGCGCTACCACAGCGCCCAGTGTAATCGCTGAGTTCCAGCAATCATGTCAAATTAAGAAGAATGTTATTTCTTGGAGTCCAATTGTCTCATTTATCACATTTATAAGGTCAAAGTCCAAAATCAGTTCAATTAAGTCCCACAGTCAATCGTTTCACTGTTAAAAGCGATGCAACCTAGTAATATCAGAAAAATATCGCTAAATACATGTTGGTACGAATATGTGACGCAACCGTTGTAACTCAAACGGACTGATACCGTTAGAAAGTCAATGAAATGTAGTTTTTGAAACTGTCTCTATTTCTTCAGCGCGCGCTAACGGCTAGGATTGGTCCCACAGTAAAAAATGACTTATTTATCTAAATTTTTAAATAAAGCGCTACCACAGCGCCCAGTGTAATCGCTGAGTTCCAGCAATCATGTCAAATTAAGAAGAATGTTATTTCTTGGAGTCCAATTGTCTCATTTATCACATTTATAAGGTCAAAGTCCAAAATCAGTTCAATTAAGTCCCACAGTCAATCGTTTCACTGTTAAAAGCGATGCAACCTAGTAATATCAGAAAAATATCGCTAAATACATGTTGGTACGAATATGTGACGCAACCGTTGTAACTCAAACGGACTGATACCGTTAGAAAGTCAATGAAATGTAGTTTTTGAAACTGTCTCTATTTCTTCAGCGCGCGCTAACGGCTAGGATTGGTCCCACAGTAAAAAATGACTTATTTATCTAAATTTTTAAATAAAGCGCTACCACAGCGCCCAGTGTAATCGCTGAGTTCCAGCAATCATGTCAAATTAAGAAGAATGTTATTTCTTGGAGTCCAATTGTCTCATTTATCACATTTATAAGGTCAAAGTCCAAAATCAGTTCAATTAAGTCCCACAGTCAATCGTTTCACTGTTAAAAGCGATGCAACCTAGTAATATCAGAAAAATATCGCTAAATACATGTTGGTACGAATATGTGACGCAACCGTTGTAACTCAAACGGATTGATACCGTTAGAAAGTCAATGAAATGTAGTTTTTGAAACTGTCTCTATTTCTTCAGCGCGCGCTAACGGCTAGGATTGGTCCCACAGTAAAAATGACTTATTTATCTAAATTTTTAAATAAAGCGCTACCACAGCGCCCAGTGTAATCGCTGAGTTCCAGCAATCATGTCAAATTAAGAAGAATGTTATTTCTTGGAGTCCAATTGTCTCATTTATCACATTTATAAGGTCAAAGTCCAAAATCAGTTCAATTAAGTCCCACAGTCAATCGTTTCACTGTTAAAAGCGATGCAACCTAGTAATATCAGAAAAATATCGCTAAATACATGTTGGTACGAATATGTGACGCAACCGTTGTAACTCAAACGGACTGATACCGTTAGAAAGTCAATGAAATGTAGTTTTTGAAACTGTCTCTATTTCTTCAGCGCGCGCTAACGGCTAGGATTGGTCCCACAGTAAAAAATGACTTATTTATCTAAATTTTTAAATAAAGCGCTACCACAGCGCCCAGTGTAATCGCTGAGTTCCAGCAATCATGTCAAATTAAGAAGAATGTTATTTCTTGGAGTCCAATTGTCTCATTTATCACATTTATAAGGTCAAAGTCCAAAATCAGTTCAATTAAGTCCCACAGTCAATCGTTTCACTGTTAAAAGCGATGCAACCTAGTAATATCAGAAAATATCGCTAAATACATGTTGGTACGAATATGTGACGCAACCGTTGTAACTCAAACGGATTGATACCGTTAGAAAGTCAATGAAATGTAGTTTTTGAAACTGTCTCTATTTCTTCAGCGCGCGCTAACGGCTAGGATTGGTCCCACAGTAAAAAATGACTTATTTATCTAAATTTTTAAATAAAGCGCTACCACAGCGCCCAGTGTAATCGCTGAGTTCCAGCAATCATGTCAAATTAAGAAGAATGTTATTTCTTGGAGTCCAATTGTCTCATTTATCACATTTATAAGGTCAAAGTCCAAAATCAGTTCAATTAAGTCCCACAGTCAATCGTTTCACTGTTAAAAGCGATGCAACCTAGTAATATCAGAAAATATCGCTAAATACATGTTGGTACGAATATGTGACGCAACCGTTGTAACTCAAACGGATTGATACCGTTAGAAAGTCAATGAAATGTAGTTTTTGAAACTGTCTCTATTTCTTCAGCGCGCGCTAACGGCTAGGATTGGTCCCACAGTAAAAAATGACTTATTTATCTAAATTTTTAAATAAAGCGCTACCACAGCGCCCAGTGTAATCGCTGAGTTCCAGCAATCATGTCAAATTAAGAAGAATGTTATTTCTTGGAGTCCAATTGTCTCATTTATCACATTTATAAGGTCAAAGTCCAAAATCAGTTCAATTAAGTCCCACAGTCAATCGTTTCACTGTTAAAAGCGATGCAACCTAGTAATATCAGAAAAATATCGCTAAATACATGTTGGTACGAATATGTGACGCAACCGTTGTAACTCAAACGGATTGATACCGTTAGAAAGTCAATGAAATGTAGTTTTTGAAACTGTCTCTATTTCTTCAGCGCGCGCTAACGGCTAGGATTGGTCCCACAGTAAAAAATGACTTATTTATCTAAATTTTTAAATAAAGCGCTACCACAGCGCCCAGTGTAATCGCTGAGTTCCAGCAATCATGTCAAATTAAGAAGAATGTTATTTCTTGGAGTCCAATTGTCTCATTTATCACATTTATAAGGTCAAAGTCCAAAATCAGTTCAATTAAGTCCCACAGTCAATCGTTTCACTGTTAAAAGCGATGCAACCTAGTAATATCAGAAAATATCGCTAAATACATGTTGGTACGAATATGTGACGCAACCGTTGTAACTCAAACGGATTGATACCGTTAGAAAGTCAATGAAATGTAGTTTTTGAAACTGTCTCTATTTCTTCAGCGCGCGCTAACGGCTAGGATTGGTCCCACAGTAAAAAATGACTTATTTATCTAAATTTTTAAATAAAGCGCTACCACAGCGCCCAGTGTAATCGCTGAGTTCCAGCAATCATGTCAAATTAAGAAGAATGTTATTTCTTGGAGTCCAATTGTCTCATTTATCACATTTATAAGGTCAAAGTCCAAAATCAGTTCAATTAAGTCCCACAGTCAATCGTTTCACTGTTAAAAGCGATGCAACCTAGTAATATCAGAAAAATATCGCTAAATACATGTTGGTACGAATATGTGACGCAACCGTTGTAACTCAAACGGATTGATACCGTTAGAAAGTCAATGAAATGTAGTTTTTGAAACTGTCTCTATTTCTTCAGCGCGCGCTAACGGCTAGGATTGGTCCCACAGTAAAAAATGACTTATTTATCTAAATTTTAAATGAAGCGCTACCACAGCGCCCAGTGTAATCGCTGAGTTCCAGCAATCATGTCAAATTAAGAAGAATGTTATTTCTTGGAGTCCAATTGTCTCATTTATCACATTTATAAGGTCAAAGTCCAAAATCAGTTCAATTAAGTCCCACAGTCAATCGTTTCACTGTTAAAAGCGATGCAACCTAGTAATATCAGAAAAATATCGCTAAATACATGTTGGTACGAATATGTGACGCAACCGTTGTAACTCAAACGGACTGATACCGTTAGAAAGTCAATGAAATGTAGTTTTTGAAACTGTCTCTATTTCTTCAGCGCGCGCTAACGGCTAGGATTGGTCCCACAGTAAAAAATGACTTATTTATCTAAATTTTAAATAAAGCGCTACCACAGCGCCCAGTGTAATCGCTGAGTTCCAGCAATCATGTCAAATTAAGAAGAATGTTATTTCTTGGAGTCCAATTGTCTCATTTATCACATTTATAAGGTCAAAGTCCAAAATCAGTTCAATTAAGTCCCACAGTCAATCGTTTCACTGTTAAAAGCGATGCAACCTAGTAATATCAGAAAATATCGCTAAATACATGTTGGTACGAATATGTGACGCAACCGTTGTAACTCAAACGGACTGATACCGTTAGAAAGTCAATGAAATGTAGTTTTTGAAACTGTCTCTATTTCTTCAGCGCGCGCTAACGGCTAGGATTGTCCCACAGTAAAAAATGACTTATTTATCTAAATTTCTAAATAAAGCGCTACCACAGCGCCCAGTGTAATCGCTGAGTTCCAGCAATCATGTCAAATTAAGAAGAATGTTATTTCTTGGAGTCCAATTGTCTCATTTATCACATTTATAAGGTCAAAGTCCAAAATCAGTTCAATTAAGTCCCACAGTCAATCGTTTCACTGTTAAAAGCGATGCAACCTAGTAATATCAGAAAATATCGCTAAATACATGTTGGTACGAATATGTGACGCAACCGTTGTAACTCAAACGGACTGATACCGTTAGAAAGTCAATGAAATGTAGTTTTTGAAACTGTCTCTATTTCTTCAGCGCGCGCTAACGGCTAGGATTGGTCCCACAGTAAAATATGACTTATTTATCTAAATTTCTAAATAAAGCGCTACCACAGCGCCCAGTGTAATCGCTGAGTTCCAGCAATCATGTCAAATTAAGAAGAATGTTATTTCTTGGAGTCCAATTGTCTCATTTATCACATTTATAAGGTCAAAGTCCAAAATCAGTTCAATTAAATCCCACAGTCAATCGTTTCACTGTTAAAAGCGATGCAACCTAGTAATATCAGAAAATATCGCTAAATACATGTTGGTACGAATATGTGACGCAACCGTTGTAACTCAAACGGATTGATACCGTTAGAAAGTCAATGAAATGTAGTTTTTGAAACTGTCTCTATTTCTTCAGCGCGCGCTAACGGCTAGGATTGGTCCCACAGTAAAAAATGACTTATTTATCTAAATTTTTAAATGAAGCGCTACCACAGCGCCCAGTGTAATCGCTGAGTTCCAGCAATCATGTCAAATTAAGAAGAATGTTATTTCTTGGAGTCCAATTGTCTCATTTATCACATTTATAAGGTCAAAGTCCAAAATCAGTTCAATTAAGTCCCACAGTCAATCGTTTCACTGTTAAAAGCGATGCAACCTAGTAATATCAGAAAAATATCGCTAAATACATGTTGGTACGAATATGTGACGCAACCGTTGTAACTCAAACGGATTGATACCGTTAGAAAGTCAATGAAATGTAGTTTTTGAAACTGTCTCTATTTCTTCAGCGCGCGCTAATGGCTAGGATTGGTCCCACAGTAAAAAATGACTTATTTATCTAAATTTTAAATAAAGCGCTACCACAGCGCCCAGTGTAATCGCTGAGTTCCAGCAATCATGTCAAATTAAGAAGAATGTTATTTCTTGGAGTCCAATTGTCTCATTTATCACATTTATAAGGTCAAAGTCCAAAATCAGTTCAATTAAGTCCCACAGTCAATCGTTTCACTGTTAAAAGCGATGCAACCTAGTAATATCAGAAAAATATCGCTAAATACATGTTGGTACGAATATGTGACGCAACCGTTGTAACTCAAACGGATTGATACCGTTAGAAAGTCAATGAAATGTAGTTTTTGAAACTGTCTCTATTTCTTCAGCGCGCGCTAACGGCTAGGATTGGTCCCACAGTAAAAATGACTTATTTATCTAAATTTTAAATAAAGCGCTACCACAGCGCCCAGTGTAATCGCTGAGTTCCAGCATCATGTCAAATTAAGAAGAATGTTATTTCTTGGAGTCCAATTGTCTCATTTATCACATTTATAAGGTCAAAGTCCAAAATCAGTTCAATTAAAGTCCCACAGTCAATCGTTTCACTGTTAAAAGCGATGCAACCTAGTAATATCAGAAAATATCGCTAAATACATGTTGGTACGAATATGTGACGCAACCGTTGTAACTCAAACGGATTGATACCGTTAGAAAGTCAATGAAATGTAGTTTTTGAAACTGTCTCTATTTCTTCAGCGCGCCTAACGGCTAGGATTTGTCCCACAGTAAAAAATGACTTATTTATCTAAATTTTAAATAAAGCGCTACCACAGCGCCCAGTGTAATCGCTGAGTTCCAGCAATCATGTCAAATTAAGAAGAATGTTATTTCTTGGAGTCCAATTGTCTCATTTATCACATTTATAAGGTCAAAGTCCAAAATCAGTTCAATTAAGTCCCACAGTCAATCGTTTCACTGTTAAAAGCGATGCAACCTAGTAATATCAGAAAAATATCGCTAAATACATGTTGGTACGAATATGTGACGCAACCGTTGTAACTCAAACGGACTGATACCGTTAGAAAGTCAATGAAATGTAGTTTTTGAAACTGTCTCTATTTCTTCAGCGCGCGCTAACGGCTAGGATTGGTCCCACAGTAAAAAATGACTTATTTATCTAAATTTTAAATAAAGCGCTACCACAGCGCCCAGTGTATTCGCTGAGTTCCAGCAATCATGTCAAATAAAGAAGAATGTTATTTCTTGGAGTCCAATTGTCTCATTTATCACATTTATAAGGTCAAAGTCCAAAATCAGTTCAATTAAGTCCCACAGTCAATCGTTTCACTGTTAAAAGCGATGCAACCTAGTAATATCAGAAAAATATCGCTAAATACATGTTGGTACGAATATGTGACGCAACCGTTGTAACTCAAACGGATTGATACCGTTAGAAAGTCAATGAAATGTAGTTTTTGAAACTGTCTCTATTTCTTCAGCGCGCGCTAACGGCTAGGATTGGTCCCACAGTAAAAAATGACTTATTTATCTAAATTTTTAAATAAAGCGCTACCACAGCGCCCAGTGTAATCGCTGAGTTCCAGCAATCATGTCAAATTAAGAAGAATGTTATTTCTTGGAGTCCAATTGTCTCATTTATCACATTTATAAGGTCAAAGTCCAAAATCAGTTCAATTAAGTCCCACAGTCAATCGTTTCACTGTTAAAAGCGATGCAACCTAGTAATATCAGAAAATATCGCTAAATACATGTTGGTACGAATATGTGACGCAACCGTTGTAACTCAAACGGATTGATACCGTTAGAAAGTCAATGAAATGTAGTTTTTGAAACTGTCTCTATTTCTTCAGCGCGCGCTAACGGCTAGGATTGGTCCCACAGTAAAAAATGACTTATTTATCTAAATTTTTAAATAAAGCGCTACCACAGCGCCCAGTGTAATTGCTGAGTTCCAGCAATCATGTCAAATTAAGAAGAATGTTATTTCTTGGAGTCCAATTGTCTCATTTATCACATTTATAAGGTCAAAGTCCAAAATCAGTTCAATTAAGTCCCACAGTCAATCGTTTCACTGTTAAAAGCGATGCAACCTAGTAATATCAGAAAAATATCGCTAAATACATGTTGGTACGAATATGTGACGCAACCGTTGTAACTCAAACGGACTGATACCGTTAGAAAGTCAATGAAATGTAGTTTTTGAAACTGTCTCTATTTCTTCAGCGCGCGCTAACGGCTAGGAATGGTCCCACAGTAAAAAATGACTTATTTCTCTAAATTTTTAAATAAAGCGCTACCACAGCGCCCAGTGTAATCGCTGAGTTCCAGCAATCATGTCAAATTAAGAAGAATGTTATTTCTTGGAGTCCAATTGTCTCATTTATCACATTTATAAGGTCAAAGTCCAAAATCAGTTCAATTAAGTCCCACAGTCAATCGTTTCACTGATTAAAAGCGATGCAACCTAGTAATATCAGAAAAATATCGCTAAATACATGTTGGTACGAATATGTAACGCAACCGTTGTAACTCCAACGGATTGATACCGTTAGAAATTCAATGAAATGTAGTTTTTGAAACTGTCTCTATTTCTTCAGCGCGCGCTAACGGCTAGGATTGGTCCCACAGTAAAAAATGACTTATTTATCTAATTTTTAAATGAAGCGCTACCACAAGCGCCCAGTGTAATCGCTGAGTTCCAGCAATCAATGTCAAATTTTAAGAAGAATGTTATTCTTGGAGTCAATTGTCTCATTATCACATTTATAAGGTCAAAGTCCAAAATCAGTTCAATTAATCCCACAGTCAATCGTTTCACTGTTAAAAGCGATGCAAGCCTAGTAATATCAGGAAAAATATCGCTAAATACATGTTGGTACGAATATGTGACGCAACCGTTGTAACTCAAACGGATTGATACCGTTAGAAAGTCAATGAAATGTAGTTTTTGAAACTGTCTCTATTTCTTCAGCGCGCGCTAACGGCTAGGATTGGTCCCACAGTTAAAAAATGACTTATTTATCTAAATTTTTAAATAAAGCGCTACCACAGGCGACCAGTGTAATCGCTGAGTTCCAGCAATCATGTCAAATAAAGAAGAATGTTATTTCTTGGAGTCCAATTGTCTCATTTATCACATTTATAAGGTCAAAGTCCAAAATCAGTTAATTAAGTCCCACAGTCAATCGTTTCACTGTTAAAGGCGATGCAACCTAGTAATATCGGAAAAATATCGCTAAATACAATGTTGGTACGAATATGTGACGCCACCGTTGTAACTCAAACGGATTGATACCGTTAGAAAGTCAATGAAATGTAGCTTTTTGAAACTGTCTCTATTTCCTTCAGCGCGCGGCTAACGGCTAGTATTGGACCCACAGTAAAATATGACTAACTTATCTAAATTTCTAAATAAAGCGCTACCACAGCGCCCAGTGTAATCGCTGAGTTCCAGAAATCATGACAAATTAAGAAGAATGTATTTCTTGGAGTCCAATTGTCTCATTTATCACATTTATAAGGTCAGTAAAAAATGACTTATTTATCTACATTTTTAAAATAATCCGCTACCACAGCGCCCAGTGTAATTGCTGAGTTCCAGCAATCATGTCAAATTAAGAAGAATGTTATGTTCTTGGAGTACAATTGTCTCATTTATCACCATTTATAAGGTCAAAATACAAAATCAGTTCTATTAAGTCCCACAGTCAATCGTTTCACTGTTTAAAAGCGATGCCACCTAGTAATATCAGAAAATATCGCTAAATACATGTTGGTACGAAATATGTGACGCAACCGTTGTAACTCAAACGGATTGATACCGTTAGAAAGTCAATGAAATGTACGATTTTTGACAAACCTTCTCTACTTCTTCAGGCGGCGCGCTAACGGCCTAGGATCTGGTCCCCACAGTACAAAATAGACTGCTATTTATCATAAATTTTTAAATAAAGCGCTGCCCACAGCGCTCCAGGTGTTCGATCGGCTGAGTTCCAGCAATCATGTAAATAAGTAAGAAATGCTCATTTTCTTTGGAGTCCAATTGGGCCACTTTATCACATTACATAAGGGTCGAGTAAAAAAAATGACTTATTTAGTCTACATTTAAGATAAACCGCTACCACAGCGCGCCATTGTAAATTGCTGGGTTCCCAGCAATCATGTCAAATTAAGCAAGAATGGTTATTTCTTGGGAGTACAAGTGTCTCGATTATCAGGCATTTATCAAGGTACAAAAGTGACAGAAAGTCAGGTCCGGTATTCAAGTGCCCACATCGAAGGCGGTTTCACTTTAAATAAGCGATGCCACCTAGTAATATGCAGGAAAAATATCGCTAAATACATGTTGGTACGAATATGTGACGCAACCGTTGTACTTAAACGGATTGATACCGTAGAAAGTCAATGAATGTCAGTTTTGAAACTGTCTCTATTTCTTCAGCGCGCGCTAACGGCTAGATTGGTCCCACAGTACAAAATGAACTACTTATTCTACAATTTTTTAAATAAAAGCGCTGCCACAGCGCCCCAGTGTCATCGCTGAGTTCCAGCAATCATGTTAAATTAAGAAGAATGCTATTTCTTGGAGTCAATTGGCTCATTTATCACATTATACAAGGCCAAAGTCCAAAATCAGTTCAATTAAGTCCCATAGTCAATCGTTTCACTGTAAAAGCGATGCAACCTGGTAATATCAGTAAAAATATCGCTAAATACATGTTGGTATCGAATATGTGACGCAACTGTTGTAACTCAAACGGATTGATACCGTTAGAAAGTCAATGAAATGTAGTTGTTTGAAACTGTCTCTCATTTCTTCAGCGCGCGCTAACGGCTAGTATTGGTCCCACAGTAAAATATGACTTATTTATCTAAATTTCTAAATAAAGCGCTACCACAGCACCCAGTGTAATCGCAGAGTTCCAGCAATCATGTCCAATTAAGAAGAATGTTATTTCTTGGATTACAATTGTCTCATTGATCACATTTATAAGGTCAAAGTCCAAAATCAGTTCAATTAAATCCCACAGTCAATCGTTTCACTGTTAAGAGCGTTGCAACCTAGTAATATCAGACAAATAACGCTAAATACATGTTGGTACGAATATGTGACGCAACCGTTCTAACTCAAACGGATTGATACCGTTAGAAACTCAATGAAATGTAGTTTTTGAAACTGTCTCTATTTCTTCAGCCCGCCCTAACGGCTAGGATTTGTCCCACAGTAAAAAATGACTTATTTATCTAAATTTTAAAATGAAGCGCTACCACAGCGCCCAGTGCAATCGCTGAGTTCCAGCAATCATGAAAAATTAAGAAGAATGTTATTTCTTGGAGTCCAATTGTCTCATTTATCACATTTATAAGGTCAGTAAAAAATGACTTATTTATCTACATTTTTAAATAAACCGCTACCACAGCGCCCAGTGTAATTGCTGAGTTCCAGCAATCATGTCAAATTAAGAAGAATGTTATTTCTTGGAGTACAATTGTCTCATTTATCACATTTATAAGGTCAAAGTCCAAAATCAGTTCAATTAAATCCCACAGTCAATCGTTTCACTGTTAAGAGCGATGCAACCTAGTAATATCAGACAAATATCGCTAAATACATGTTGGTACGAATATGTGACGCAACCGTTGTAACTCAAACGGATTGATACCGTTAGAAAGTCAATGAAATGTAGTTTTTGAAACTGTCTCTATTTCTTCAGCGCGCCCTAACGGCTAGGATTTGTCCCACAGTAAAAAATGACTTATTTATCTCCATTTTTAAATGAAGCGCTACCACCGCGCCCAGTGTAATCGCTGAGTTCCAGGAATCATGACAAATTAAGAAGAATGTTATTTCTTGGAGTCCAATTGTCTCATTTATCACATTTATAAGGTCAGTAAAAAATGACTTATTTATCTACATTTTTAAATAAACCGCTACCACAGCGCCCAGTGTAATTGCTGAGTTCCAGCAATCATGTCAAATTAAGAAGAATGTTATTTCTTGGAGTACAATTGTCTCATTTATCACATTTATAAGGTCAAAGTACAAAATCTGTTCTATTAAGTCCCACAGTCAATCGTTTCACTGTTAAAAGCGATGCCACCTAGTAATATCAGAAAAATATCGCTAAATACATGTTGGTACGAATATGTGACGCAACCGTTGTAACTCAAACGGATTGATACCGTTAGAAAGTCAATGAAATGTAGTTTTTGAAACTGTCTCTATTTCTTCAGCGCGCGCTCACGGCTAGGATTGGTCCCACAGTAAAAATGACTTATTTATCTAAATTTTTAAATAAAGCGCTGCCACAGCGCCCAGTGTCATCGCTGAGTTCCAGCAATCATGTAAATTAAGAAGAATGCTATTTCTTGGAGTCCAATTGCTCATTTATCACATTTACAAGGTCAAAGTCCAAAATCAGTTCAATTAAGTCCCACAGTCAATCGTTTCACTGTTAAAAGCGATGCAACCTGGTAATATCAGAAAATATCGCTAAATACATGTTGGTATCAATATGTGACGCAACCGTTGTAACTCAAACGGACTGATACCGTTAGAAAGTCAATGAAATGTAGTTTTTGAAACTGTCTCTATTTCTTCAGCGCGCGCTAACGGCTAGATTGGTCCCACAGTAAAAATGACTTATTTATCTAAATTTAAATAAAGCGCTACCACAGCGCCCAGTGTAATCGCTGAGTTCCAGCAATCATGTCAATTAAGAAGAATGTTATTTCTTGGAGTCCAATTGTCTCATTATCACATTTATAAGGTCAAAGTCCAAAATCAGTTCAATTAAATCCCACAGTCAATCGTTTCACTGTTAAAGCGATGCAACCTAGTAATATCAGAAAATATCGCTAAATACATGTTGGTACGAATATGTGACGCAACCGTTGTAACTCAAACGGATTGATACCGTTAGAAAGTCAATGAAATGTAGTTTTTGAAACTGTCTCTATTTCTTCAGCGCGCCTAACGGCTAGGATTGGTCCCACAGTAAAAATGACTTATTTATCTAAATTTTAAATAAAGCGCTACCACAGCGCCCAGTGTAATCGCTGAGTTCCAGCAATCATGTCAAATTAAGAAGAATGTTATTTCTTGGAGTCCAATTGTCTCATTTATCACATTTATAAGGTCAAAGTCCAAAATCAGTTCAATTAAGTCCCACAGTCAATCGTTTCACTGTTAAAAGCGATGCAACCTAGTAATATCAGAAAAATATCGCTAAATACATGTTGGTACGAATATGTGACGCAACCGTTGTAACTCAAACGGATTGATACCGTTAGAAAGTCAATGAAATGTAGTTTTTGAAACTGTCTCTATTTCTTCAGGCGCGCTAAGCTAGGATTGGTCCCACAGTAAAAAATGACTTATTTATCTAAATTTTTAAATAAAGCGCTACCACAGCGCCCAGTGTAATCGCTGAGTTCCAGCAATCATGTCAAATTAAGAAGAATGTTATTTCTTGGAGTCCAATTGTCTCATTTATCACATTTATAAGGTCAAAGTCCAAAATCAGTTCAATTAAGTCCCACAGTCAATCGTTTCACTGTTAAAAGCGATGCAACCTAGTAATATCAGAAAAATATCGCTAAATACATGTTGGTACGAATATGTGACGCAACCGTTGTAACTCAAACGGATTGATACCGTTAGAAAGTCAATGAAATGTAGTTTTTGAAACTGTCTCTATTTCTTCAGCGCGCGCTAACGGCTAGGATTGGTTCCACAGTAAAAATGACTTATTTATCTAAATTTTTAAATAAAGCGCTACCACAGCGCCCAGTGTAATCGCTGAGTTCCAGCAATCATGTCAAATTAAGAAGAATGTTATTTCTTGGAGTCCAATTGTCTCATTTATCACATTTATAAGGTCAAAGTCCAAAATCAGTTCACTTAAGTCCCACAGTCAATCGTTTCACTGTTAAAAGCGATGCAACCTAGTAATATCAGAAAAATATCGCTAAATACATGTTGGTACGAATATGTGACGCAACCGTTGTAACTCAAACGGATTGATACCGTTAGAAAGTCAATGAAATGTAGTTTTTGAAACTGTCTCTATTTCTTCAGCGCGCGCTAACGGCTAGGATTGGTCCCACAGTAAAAAATGACTTATTTATCTAAATTTTTAAATAAAGCGCTACCACAGCGCCCAGTGTAATCGCTGAGTTCCAGCAATCATGTCAAATTAAGAAGAATGTTATTTCTTGGAGTCCAATTGTCTCATTTATCACATTTATAAGGTCAAAGTCCAAAATCAGTTCAATTAAGTCCCACAGTCAATCGTTTCACTGTTAAAAGCGATGCAACCTAGTAATATCAGAAAAATATCGCTAAATACATGTTGGTACGAATATGTGACGCAACCGTTGTAACTCAAACGGATTGATACCGTTAGAAAGTCAATGAAATGTAGTTTTTGAAACTGTCTCTATTTCTTCAGCGCGCGCTAACGGCTAGGATTGGTCCCACAGTAAAAAATGACTTATTTATCTAAATTTTAAATAAAGCGCTACCACAGCGCCCAGTGTAATCGCTGAGTTCCAGCAATCATGTCAAATTAAGAAGAATGTTATTTCTTGGAGTCCAATTGTCTCATTTATCACATTTATAAGGTCAAAGTCCAAAATCAGTTCAATTAAGTCCCACAGTCAATCGTTTCACTGTTAAAAGCGATGCAACCTAGTAATATCAGAAAAATATCGCTAAATACATGTTGGTACGAATATGTGACACAACCGTTGTAACTCAAACGGATTGATACCGTTTGAAAGTCAATGAAATTTAGTTTTTGAAACTGTCTCTATTTCCTCAGCGCGCGCTAACGTCTAGGATTGGTCCCACAGTAAAAAATGACTTATTTATCTAAATTTTTAAATAAAGCGCTACCACAGCGCCCAGTGTAATCGCTGAGTTCCAGCAATCATGTCAAATTAAGAAGAATGTTATTTCTTGGAGTCCAATTGTCTCATTTATCACATTTATAAGGTCAAAGTCCAAAATCAGTTCAATTAAGTCCCACAGTCAATCGTTTCACTGTTAAAAGCGATGCAACCTAGTAATATCAGAAAAATATCGCTAAATACATGTTGGTACGAATATGTGACGCAACCGTTGTAACTCAAACGGACTGATACCGTTAGAAAGTCAATGAAATGTAGTTTTTGAAACTGTCTCTATTTCTTCAGCGCGCGCTAACGGCTAGGATTGGTCCCACAGTAAAAAATGACTTATTTATCTAAATTTTTAAATAAAGCGCTACCACAGCGCCCAGTGTAATCGCTGAGTTCCAGCAATCATGTCAAATTAAGAAGAATGTTATTTCTTGGAGTCCAATTGTCTCATTTATCACATTTATAAGGTCAAAGTCCAAAATCAGTTCAATTAAGTCCCACAGTCAATCGTTTCACTGTTAAAAGCGATGCAACCTAGTAATATCAGAAAAATATCGCTAAATACATGTTGGTACGAATATGTGACGCAACCGTTGTAACTCAAACGGATTGATACCGTTAGAAAGTCAATGAAATGTAGTTTTTGAAACTGTCTCTATTTCTTCAGCGCGCGCTAACGGCTAGGATTGGTCCCACAGTAAAAAATGACTTATTTATCTAAATTTTTAAATAAAGCGCTACCACAGCGCCCAGTGTAATCGCTGAGTTCCAGCAATCATGTCAAATTAAGAAGAATGTTATTTCTTGGAGTCCAATTGTCTCATTTATCACATTTATAAGGTCAAAGTCCAAAATCAGTTCAATTAAGTCCCACAGTCAATCGTTTCACTGTTAAAAGCGATGCAACCTAGTAATATCAGAAAAATATCGCTAAATACATGTTGGTACGAATATGTGACGCAACCGTTGTAACTCAAACGGACTGATACCGTTAGAAAGTCAATGAAATGTAGTTTTTGAAACTGTCTCTATTTCTTCAGCGCGCGCTAACGGCTAGGATTGGTCCCACAGTAAAAATGACTTATTTATCTAAATTTTTAAATAAAGCGCTACCACAGCGCCCAGTGTAATCGCTGAGTTCCAGCAATCATGTCAAATTAAGAAGAATGTTATTTCTTGGAGTCCAATTGTCTCATTTATCACATTTATAAGGTCAAAGTCCAAAATCAGTTCAATTAAGTCCCACAGTCAATCGTTTCACTGTTAAAAGCGATGCAACCTAGTAATATCAGAAAAATATCGCTAAATACATGTTGGTACGAATATGTGACGCAACCGTTGTAACTCAAACGGACTGATACCGTTAGAAAGTCAATGAAATGTAGTTTTTGAAACTGTCTCTATTTCTTCAGCGCGCGCTAACGGCTAGGATTGGTCCCACAGTAAAAAATGACTTATTTATCTAAATTTTTAAATAAAGCGCTACCACAGCGCCCAGTGTAATCGCTGAGTTCCAGCAATCATGTCAAATTAAGAAGAATGTTATTTCTTGGAGTCCAATTGTCTCATTTATCACATTTATAAGGTCAAAGTCCAAAATCAGTTCAATTAAGTCCCACAGTCAATCGTTTCACTGTTAAAAGCGATGCAACCTAGTAATATCAGAAAAATATCGCTAAATACATGTTGGTACGAATATGTGACGCAACCGTTGTAACTCAAACGGATTGATACCGTTAGAAAGTCAATGAAATGTAGTTTTTGAAACTGTCTCTATTTCTTCAGCGCGCGCTAACGGCTAGGATTGGTCCCACAGTAAAAAATGACTTATTTATCTAAATTTTTAAATAAAGCGCTACCACAGCGCCCAGTGTAATCGCTGAGTTCCAGCAATCATGTCAAATTAAGAAGAATGTTATTTCTTGGAGTCCAATTGTCTCATTTATCACATTTATAAGGTCAAAGTCCAAAATCAGTTCAATTAAGTCCCACAGTCAATCGTTTCACTGTTAAAAGCGATGCAACCTAGTAATATCAGAAAAATATCGCTAAATACATGTTGGTACGAATATGTGACGCAACCGTTGTAACTCAAACGGATTGATACCGTTAGAAAGTCAATGAAATGTAGTTTTTGAAACTGTCTCTATTTCTTCAGCGCGCGCTAACGGCTAGGATTGGTCCCACAGTAAAAAATGACTTATTTATCTAAATTTTTAAATAAAGCGCTACCACAGCGCCCAGTGTAATCGCTGAGTTCCAGCAATCATGTCAAATTAAGAAGAATGTTATTTCTTGGAGTCCAATTGTCTCATTTATCACATTTATAAGGTCAAAGTCCAAAATCAGTTCAATTAAGTCCCACAGTCAATCGTTTCACTGTTAAAAGCGATGCAACCTAGTAATATCAGAAAAATATCGCTAAATACATGTTGGTACGAATATGTGACGCAACCGTTGTAACTCAAACGGATTGATACCGTTAGAAAGTCAATGAAATGTAGTTTTTGAAACTGTCTCTATTTCTTCAGCGCGCGCTAACGGCTAGGATTGGTCCCACAGTAAAAAATGACTTATTTATCTAAATTTTTAAATAAAGCGCTACCACAGCGCCCAGTGTAATCGCTGAGTTCCAGCAATCATGTCAAATTAAGAAGAATGTTATTTCTTGGAGTCCAATTGTCTCATTTATCACATTTATAAGGTCAAAGTCCAAAATCAGTTCAATTAAGTCCCACAGTCAATCGTTTCACTGTTAAAAGCGATGCAACCTAGTAATATCAGAAAAATATCGCTAAATACATGTTGGTACGAATATGTGACGCAACCGTTGTAACTCAAACGGATTGATACCGTTAGAAAGTCAATGAAATGTAGTTTTTGAAACTGTCTCTATTTCTTCAGCGCGCGCTAACGGCTAGGATTGGTCCCACAGTAAAAAATGACTTATTTATCTAAATTTTTAAATAAAGCGCTACCACAGCGCCCAGTGTAATCGCTGAGTTCCAGCAATCATGTCAAATTAAGAAGAATGTTATTTCTTGGAGTCCAATTGTCTCATTTATCACATTTATAAGGTCAAAGTCCAAAATCAGTTCAATTAAGTCCCACAGTCAATCGTTTCACTGTTAAAAGCGATGCAACCTAGTAATATCAGAAAAATATCGCTAAATACATGTTGGTACGAATATGTGACGCAACCGTTGTAACTCAAACGGATTGATACCGTTAGAAAGTCAATGAAATGTAGTTTTTGAAACTGTCTCTATTTCTTCAGCGCGCGCTAACGGCTAGGATTGGTCCCACAGTAAAAAATGACTTATTTATCTAAATTTTTAAATAAAGCGCTACCACAGCGCCCAGTGTAATCGCTGAGTTCCAGCAATCATGTCAAATTAAGAAGAATGTTATTTCTTGGAGTCCAATTGTCTCATTTATCACATTTATAAGGTCAAAGTCCAAAATCAGTTCAATTAAGTCCCACAGTCAATCGTTTCACTGTTAAAAGCGATGCAACCTAGTAATATCAGAAAAATATCGCTAAATACATGTTGGTACGAATATGTGACGCAACCGTTGTAACTCAAACGGATTGATACCGTTAGAAAGTCAATGAAATGTAGTTTTTGAAACTGTCTCTATTTCTTCAGCGCGCTAACGGCTAGGATTGGTCCCACAGTAAAAAATGACTTATTTATCTAAATTTTTAAATAAAGCGCTACCACAGCGCCCAGTGTAATCGCTGAGTTCCAGCAATCATGTCAAATTAAGAAGAATGTTATTTCTTGGAGTCCAATTGTCTCATTTATCACATTTATAAGGTCAAAGTCCAAAATCAGTTCAATTAAGTCCCACAGTCAATCGTTTCACTGTTAAAAGCGATGCAACCTAGTAATATCAGAAAAATATCGCTAAATACATGTTGGTACGAATATGTGACGCAACCGTTGTAACTCAAACGGATTGATACCGTTAGAAAGTCAATGAAATGTAGTTTTTGAAACTGTCTCTATTTCTTCAGCGCGCGCTAACGGCTAGGATTGGTCCCACAGTAAAAAATGACTTATTTATCTAAATTTTTAAATAAAGCGCTACCACAGCGCCCAGTGTAATCGCTGAGTTCCAGCAATCATGTCAAATTAAGAAGAATGTTATTTCTTGGAGTCCAATTGTCTCATTTATCACATTTATAAGGTCAAAGTCCAAAATCAGTTCAATTAAGTCCCACAGTCAATCGTTTCACTGTTAAAAGCGATGCAACCTAGTAATATCAGAAAAATATCGCTAAATACATGTTGGTACGAATATGTGACGCAACCGTTGTAACTCAAACGGACTGATACCGTTAGAAAGTCAATGAAATGTAGTTTTTGAAACTGTCTCTATTTCTTCAGCGCGCGCTAACGGCTAGGATTGGTCCCACAGTAAAAAATGACTTATTTATCTAAATTTTTAAATAAAGCGCTACCACAGCGCCCAGTGTAATCGCTGAGTTCCAGCAATCATGTCAAATTAAGAAGAATGTTATTTCTTGGAGTCCAATTGTCTCATTTATCACATTTATAAGGTCAAAGTCCAAAATCAGTTCAATTAAGTCCCACAGTCAATCGTTTCACTGTTAAAAGCGATGCAACCTAGTAATATCAGAAAAATATCGCTAAATACATGTTGGTACGAATATGTGACGCAACCGTTGTAACTCAAACGGACTGATACCGTTAGAAAGTCAATGAAATGTAGTTTTTGAAACTGTCTCTATTTCTTCAGCGCGCGCTAACGGCTAGGATTGGTCCCACAGTAAAAAATGACTTATTTATCTAAATTTTTAAATAAAGCGCTACCACAGCGCCCAGTGTAATCGCTGAGTTCCAGCAATCATGTCAAATTAAGAAGAATGTTATTTCTTGGAGTCCAATTGTCTCATTTATCACATTTATAAGGTCAAAGTCCAAAATCAGTTCAATTAAGTCCCACAGTCAATCGTTTCACTGTTAAAAGCGATGCAACCTAGTAATATCAGAAAAATATCGCTAAATACATGTTGGTACGAATATGTGACGCAACCGTTGTAACTCAAACGGACTGATACCGTTAGAAAGTCAATGAAATGTAGTTTTTGAAACTGTCTCTATTTCTTCAGCGCGCGCTAACGGCTAGGATTGGTCCCACAGTAAAAAATGACTTATTTATCTAAATTTTTAAATAAAGCGCTACCACAGCGCCCAGTGTAATCGCTGAGTTCCAGCAATCATGTCAAATTAAGAAGAATGTTATTTCTTGGAGTCCAATTGTCTCATTTATCACATTTATAAGGTCAAAGTCCAAAATCAGTTCAATTAAGTCCCACAGTCAATCGTTTCACTGTTAAAAGCGATGCAACCTAGTAATATCAGAAAAATATCGCTAAATACATGTTGGTACGAATATGTGACGCAACCGTTGTAACTCAAACGGATTGATACCGTTAGAAAGTCAATGAAATGTAGTTTTTGAAACTGTCTCTATTTCTTCAGCGCGCGCTAACGGCTAGGATTGGTCCCACAGTAAAAAATGACTTATTTATCTAAATTTTTAAATAAAGCGCTACCACAGCGCCCAGTGTAATGCTGAGTTCCAGCAATCATGTCAAATTAAGAAGAATGTTATTTCTTGGAGTCCAATTGTCTCATTTATCACATTTATAAGGTCAAAGTCCAAAATCAGTTCAATTAAGTCCCACAGTCAATCGTTTCACTGTTAAAAGCGATGCAACCTAGTAATATCAGAAAAATATCGCTAAATACATGTTGGTACGAATATGTGACGCAACCGTTGTAACTCAAACGGACTGATACCGTTAGAAAGTCAATGAAATGTAGTTTTTGAAACTGTCTCTATTTCTTCAGCGCGCGCTAACGGCTAGGATTGGTCCCACAGTAAAAAATGACTTATTTATCTAAATTTTTAAATAAAGCGCTACCACAGCGCCCAGTGTAATGCTGAGTTCCAGCAATCATGTCAAATTAAGAAGAATGTTATTTCTTGGAGTCCAATTGTCTCATTTATCACATTTATAAGGTCAAAGTCCAAAATCAGTTCAATTAAGTCCCACAGTCAATCGTTTCACTGTTAAAAGCGATGCAACCTAGTAATATCAGAAAAATATCGCTAAATACATGTTGGTACGAATATGTGACGCAACCGTTGTAACTCAAACGGACTGATACCGTTAGAAAGTCAATGAAATGTAGTTTTTGAAACTGTCTCTATTTCTTCAGCGCGCGCTAACGGCTAGGATTGGTCCCACAGTAAAAAATGACTTATTTATCTAAATTTTTAAATAAAGCGCTACCACAGCGCCCAGTGTAATCGCTGAGTTCCAGCAATCATGTCAAATTAAGAAGAATGTTATTTCTTGGAGTCCAATTGTCTCATTTATCACATTTATAAGGTCAAAGTCCAAAATCAGTTCAATTAAGTCCCACAGTCAATCGTTTCACTGTTAAAAGCGATGCAACCTAGTAATATCAGAAAAATATCGCTAAATACATGTTGGTACGAATATGTGACGCAACCGTTGTAACTCAAACGGACTGATACCGTTAGAAAGTCAATGAAATGTAGTTTTTGAAACTGTCTCTATTTCTTCAGCGCGCGCTAACGGCTAGGATTGGTCCCACAGTAAAAAATGACTTATTTATCTAAATTTTTAAATAAAGCGCTACCACAGCGCCCAGTGTAATCGCTGAGTTCCAGCAATCATGTCAAATTAAGAAGAATGTTATTTCTTGGAGTCCAATTGTCTCATTTATCACATTTATAAGGTCAAAGTCCAAAATCAGTTCAATTAAGTCCCACAGTCAATCGTTTCACTGTTAAAAGCGATGCAACCTAGTAATATCAGAAAAATATCGCTAAATACATGTTGGTACGAATATGTGACGCAACCGTTGTAACTCAAACGGACTGATACCGTTAGAAAGTCAATGAAATGTAGTTTTTGAAACTGTCTCTATTTCTTCAGCGCGCGCTAACGGCTAGGATTGGTCCCACAGTAAAAAATGACTTATTTATCTAAATTTTTAAATAAAGCGCTACCACAGCGCCCAGTGTAATCGCTGAGTTCCAGCAATCATGTCAAATTAAGAAGAATGTTATTTCTTGGAGTCCAATTGTCTCATTTATCACATTTATAAGGTCAAAGTCCAAAATCAGTTCAATTAAGTCCCACAGTCAATCGTTTCACTGTTAAAAGCGATGCAACCTAGTAATATCAGAAAAATATCGCTAAATACATGTTGGTACGAATATGTGACGCAACCGTTGTAACTCAAACGGACTGATACCGTTAGAAAGTCAATGAAATGTAGTTTTTGAAACTGTCTCTATTTCTTCAGCGCGCGCTAACGGCTAGGATTGGTCCCACAGTAAAAAATGACTTATTTATCTAAATTTTTAAATAAAGCGCTACCACAGCGCCCAGTGTAATCGCTGAGTTCCAGCAATCATGTCAAATTAAGAAGAATGTTATTTCTTGGAGTCCAATTGTCTCATTTATCACATTTATAAGGTCAAAGTCCAAAATCAGTTCAATTAAGTCCCACAGTCAATCGTTTCACTGTTAAAAGCGATGCAACCTAGTAATATCAGAAAAATATCGCTAAATACATGTTGGTACGAATATGTGACGCAACCGTTGTAACTCAAACGGACTGATACCGTTAGAAAGTCAATGAAATGTAGTTTTTGAAACTGTCTCTATTTCTTCAGCGCGCGCTAACGGCTAGGATTGGTCCCACAGTAAAAAATGACTTATTTATCTAAATTTTTAAATAAAGCGCTACCACAGCGCCCAGTGTAATGCTGAGTTCCAGCAATCATGTCAAATTAAGAAGAATGTTATTTCTTGGAGTCCAATTGTCTCATTTATCACATTTATAAGGTCAAAGTCCAAAATCAGTTCAATTAAGTCCCACAGTCAATCGTTTCACTGTTAAAAGCGATGCAACCTAGTAATATCAGAAAAATATCGCTAAATACATGTTGGTACGAATATGTGACGCAACCGTTGTAACTCAAACGGACTGATACCGTTAGAAAGTCAATGAAATGTAGTTTTTGAAACTGTCTCTATTTCTTCAGCGCGCGCTAACGGCTAGGATTGGTCCCACAGTAAAAAATGACTTATTTATCTAAATTTTTAAATAAAGCGCTACCACAGCGCCCAGTGTAATCGCTGAGTTCCAGCAATCATGTCAAATTAAGAAGAATGTTATTTCTTGGAGTCCAATTGTCTCATTTATCACATTTATAAGGTCAAAGTCCAAAATCAGTTCAATTAAGTCCCACAGTCAATCGTTTCACTGTTAAAAGCGATGCAACCTAGTAATATCAGAAAAATATCGCTAAATACATGTTGGTACGAATATGTGACGCAACCGTTGTAACTCAAACGGACTGATACCGTTAGAAAGTCAATGAAATGTAGTTTTTGAAACTGTCTCTATTTCTTCAGCGCGCGCTAACGGCTAGGATTGGTCCCACAGTAAAAAATGACTTATTTATCTAAATTTTTAAATAAAGCGCTACCACAGCGCCCAGTGTAATCGCTGAGTTCCAGCAATCATGTCAAATTAAGAAGAATGTTATTTCTTGGAGTCCAATTGTCTCATTTATCACATTTATAAGGTCAAAGTCCAAAATCAGTTCAATTAAGTCCCACAGTCAATCGTTTCACTGTTAAAAGCGATGCAACCTAGTAATATCAGAAAAATATCGCTAAATACATGTTGGTACGAATATGTGACGCAACCGTTGTAACTCAAACGGACTGATACCGTTAGAAAGTCAATGAAATGTAGTTTTTGAAACTGTCTCTATTTCTTCAGCGCGCGCTAACGGCTAGGATTGGTCCCACAGTAAAAAATGACTTATTTATCTAAATTTTTAAATAAAGCGCTACCACAGCGCCCAGTGTAATCGCTGAGTTCCAGCAATCATGTCAAATTAAGAAGAATGTTATTTCTTGGAGTCCAATTGTCTCATTTATCACATTTATAAGGTCAAAGTCCAAAATCAGTTCAATTAAGTCCCACAGTCAATCGTTTCACTGTTAAAAGCGATGCAACCTAGTAATATCAGAAAAATATCGCTAAATACATGTTGGTACGAATATGTGACGCAACCGTTGTAACTCAAACGGACTGATACCGTTAGAAAGTCAATGAAATGTAGTTTTTGAAACTGTCTCTATTTCTTCAGCGCGCGCTAACGGCTAGGATTGGTCCCACAGTAAAAAATGACTTATTTATCTAAATTTTTAAATAAAGCGCTACCACAGCGCCCAGTGTAATCGCTGAGTTCCAGCAATCATGTCAAATTAAGAAGAATGTTATTTCTTGGAGTCCAATTGTCTCATTTATCACATTTATAAGGTCAAAGTCCAAAATCAGTTCAATTAAGTCCCACAGTCAATCGTTTCACTGTTAAAAGCGATGCAACCTAGTAATATCAGAAAAATATCGCTAAATACATGTTGGTACGAATATGTGACGCAACCGTTGTAACTCAAACGGACTGATACCGTTAGAAAGTCAATGAAATGTAGTTTTTGAAACTGTCTCTATTTCTTCAGCGCGCGCTAACGGCTAGGATTGGTCCCACAGTAAAAAATGACTTATTTATCTAAATTTTTAAATAAAGCTACCACAGCGCCCAGTGTAATGCTGAGTTCCAGCAATCATGTCAAATTAAGAAGAATGTTATTTCTTGGAGTCCAATTGTCTCATTTATCACATTTATAAGGTCAAAGTCCAAAATCAGTTCAATTAAGTCCCACAGTCAATCGTTTCACTGTTAAAAGCGATGCAACCTAGTAATATCAGAAAAATATCGCTAAATACATGTTGGTACGAATATGTGACGCAACCGTTGTAACTCAAACGGACTGATACCGTTAGAAAGTCAATGAAATGTAGTTTTTGAAACTGTCTCTATTTCTTCAGCGCGCGCTAACGGCTAGGATTGGTCCCACAGTAAAAAATGACTTATTTATCTAAATTTTTAAATAAAGCGCTACCACAGCGCCCAGTGTAATCGCTGAGTTCCAGCAATCATGTCAAATTAAGAAGAATGTTATTTCTTGGAGTCCAATTGTCTCATTTATCACATTTATAAGGTCAAAGTCCAAAATCAGTTCAATTAAGTCCCACAGTCAATCGTTTCACTGTTAAAAGCGATGCAACCTAGTAATATCAGAAAAATATCGCTAAATACATGTTGGTACGAATATGTGACGCAACCGTTGTAACTCAAACGGACTGATACCGTTAGAAAGTCAATGAAATGTAGTTTTTGAAACTGTCTCTATTTCTTCAGCGCGCGCTAACGGCTAGGATTGGTCCCACAGTAAAAAATGACTTATTTATCTAAATTTTTAAATAAAGCGCTACCACAGCGCCCAGTGTAATGCTGAGTTCCAGCAATCATGTCAAATTAAGAAGAATGTTATTTCTTGGAGTCCAATTGTCTCATTTATCACATTTATAAGGTCAAAGTCCAAAATCAGTTCAATTAAGTCCCACAGTCAATCGTTTCACTGTTAAAAGCGATGCAACCTAGTAATATCAGAAAAATATCGCTAAATACATGTTGGTACGAATATGTGACGCAACCGTTGTAACTCAAACGGATTGATACCGTTAGAAAGTCAATGAAATGTAGTTTTTGAAACTGTCTCTATTTCTTCAGCGCGCGCTAACGGCTAGGATTGGTCCCACAGTAAAAATGACTTATTTATCTAAATTTTTAAATAAAGCGCTACCACAGCGCCCAGTGTAATGCTGAGTTCCAGCAATCATGTCAAATTAAGAAGAATGTTATTTCTTGGAGTCCAATTGTCTCATTTATCACATTTATAAGGTCAAAGTCCAAAATCAGTTCAATTAAGTCCCACAGTCAATCGTTTCACTGTTAAAAGCGATGCAACCTAGTAATATCAGAAAAATATCGCTAAATACATGTTGGTACGAATATGTGACGCAACCGTTGTAACTCAAACGGACTGATACCGTTAGAAAGTCAATGAAATGTAGTTTTTGAAACTGTCTCTATTTCTTCAGCGCGCGCTAACGGCTAGGATTGGTCCCACAGTAAAAAATGACTTATTTATCTAAATTTTTAAATAAAGCGCTACCACAGCGCCCAGTGTAATGCTGAGTTCCAGCAATCATGTCAAATTAAGAAGAATGTTATTTCTTGGAGTCCAATTGTCTCATTTATCACATTTATAAGGTCAAAGTCCAAAATCAGTTCAATTAAGTCCCACAGTCAATCGTTTCACTGTTAAAAGCGATGCAACCTAGTAATATCAGAAAAATATCGCTAAATACATGTTGGTACGAATATGTGACGCAACCGTTGTAACTCAAACGGACTGATACCGTTAGAAAGTCAATGAAATGTAGTTTTTGAAACTGTCTCTATTTCTTCAGCGCGCGCTAACGGCTAGGATTGGTCCCACAGTAAAAAATGACTTATTTATCTAAATTTTTAAATAAAGCGCTACCACAGCGCCCAGTGTAATGCTGAGTTCCAGCAATCATGTCAAATTAAGAAGAATGTTATTTCTTGGAGTCCAATTGTCTCATTTATCACATTTATAAGGTCAAAGTCCAAAATCAGTTCAATTAAGTCCCACAGTCAATCGTTTCACTGTTAAAAGCGATGCAACCTAGTAATATCAGAAAAATATCGCTAAATACATGTTGGTACGAATATGTGACGCAACCGTTGTAACTCAAACGGACTGATACCGTTAGAAAGTCAATGAAATGTAGTTTTTGAAACTGTCTCTATTTCTTCAGCGCGCGCTAACGGCTAGGATTGGTCCCACAGTAAAAAATGACTTATTTATCTAAATTTTTAAATAAAGCGCTACCACAGCGCCCAGTGTAATCGCTGAGTTCCAGCAATCATGTCAAATTAAGAAGAATGTTATTTCTTGGAGTCCAATTGTCTCATTTATCACATTTATAAGGTCAAAGTCCAAAATCAGTTCAATTAAGTCCCACAGTCAATCGTTTCACTGTTAAAAGCGATGCAACCTAGTAATATCAGAAAAATATCGCTAAATACATGTTGGTACGAATATGTGACGCAACCGTTGTAACTCAAACGGACTGATACCGTTAGAAAGTCAATGAAATGTAGTTTTTGAAACTGTCTCTATTTCTTCAGCGCGCGCTAACGGCTAGGATTGGTCCCACAGTAAAAAATGACTTATTTATCTAAATTTTTAAATAAAGCGCTACCACAGCGCCCAGTGTAATCGCTGAGTTCCAGCAATCATGTCAAATTAAGAAGAATGTTATTTCTTGGAGTCCAATTGTCTCATTTATCACATTTATAAGGTCAAAGTCCAAAATCAGTTCAATTAAGTCCCACAGTCAATCGTTTCACTGTTAAAAGCGATGCAACCTAGTAATATCAGAAAAATATCGCTAAATACATGTTGGTACGAATATGTGACGCAACCGTTGTAACTCAAACGGACTGATACCGTTAGAAAGTCAATGAAATGTAGTTTTTGAAACTGTCTCTATTTCTTCAGCGCGCGCTAACGGCTAGGATTGGTCCCACAGTAAAAAATGACTTATTTATCTAAATTTTTAAATAAAGCGCTACCACAGCGCCCAGTGTAATGCTGAGTTCCAGCAATCATGTCAAATTAAGAAGAATGTTATTTCTTGGAGTCCAATTGTCTCATTTATCACATTTATAAGGTCAAAGTCCAAAATCAGTTCAATTAAGTCCCACAGTCAATCGTTTCACTGTTAAAAGCGATGCAACCTAGTAATATCAGAAAAATATCGCTAAATACATGTTGGTACGAATATGTGACGCAACCGTTGTAACTCAAACGGACTGATACCGTTAGAAAGTCAATGAAATGTAGTTTTTGAAACTGTCTCTATTTCTTCAGCGCGCGCTAACGGCTAGGATTGGTCCCACAGTAAAAAATGACTTATTTATCTAAATTTTTAAATAAAGCGCTACCACAGCGCCCAGTGTAATGCTGAGTTCCAGCAATCATGTCAAATTAAGAAGAATGTTATTTCTTGGAGTCCAATTGTCTCATTTATCACATTTATAAGGTCAAAGTCCAAAATCAGTTCAATTAAGTCCCACAGTCAATCGTTTCACTGTTAAAAGCGATGCAACCTAGTAATATCAGAAAAATATCGCTAAATACATGTTGGTACGAATATGTGACGCAACCGTTGTAACTCAAACGGACTGATACCGTTAGAAAGTCAATGAAATGTAGTTTTTGAAACTGTCTCTATTTCTTCAGCGCGCGCTAACGGCTAGGATTGGTCCCACAGTAAAAAATGACTTATTTATCTAAATTTTTAAATAAAGCGCTACCACAGCGCCCAGTGTAATCGCTGAGTTCCAGCAATCATGTCAAATTAAGAAGAATGTTATTTCTTGGAGTCCAATTGTCTCATTTATCACATTTATAAGGTCAAAGTCCAAAATCAGTTCAATTAAGTCCCACAGTCAATCGTTTCACTGTTAAAAGCGATGCAACCTAGTAATATCAGAAAAATATCGCTAAATACATGTTGGTACGAATATGTGACGCAACCGTTGTAACTCAAACGGACTGATACCGTTAGAAAGTCAATGAAATGTAGTTTTTGAAACTGTCTCTATTTCTTCAGCGCGCGCTAACGGCTAGGATTGGTCCCACAGTAAAAAATGACTTATTTATCTAAATTTTTAAATAAAGCGCTACCACAGCGCCCAGTGTAATCGCTGAGTTCCAGCAATCATGTCAAATTAAGAAGAATGTTATTTCTTGGAGTCCAATTGTCTCATTTATCACATTTATAAGGTCAAAGTCCAAAATCAGTTCAATTAAGTCCCACAGTCAATCGTTTCACTGTTAAAAGCGATGCAACCTAGTAATATCAGAAAAATATCGCTAAATACATGTTGGTACGAATATGTGACGCAACCGTTGTAACTCAAACGGACTGATACCGTTAGAAAGTCAATGAAATGTAGTTTTTGAAACTGTCTCTATTTCTTCAGCGCGCGCTAACGGCTAGGATTGGTCCCACAGTAAAAAATGACTTATTTATCTAAATTTTTAAATAAAGCGCTACCACAGCGCCCAGTGTAATCGCTGAGTTCCAGCAATCATGTCAAATTAAGAAGAATGTTATTTCTTGGAGTCCAATTGTCTCATTTATCACATTTATAAGGTCAAAGTCCAAAATCAGTTCAATTAAGTCCCACAGTCAATCGTTTCACTGTTAAAAGCGATGCAACCTAGTAATATCAGAAAAATATCGCTAAATACATGTTGGTACGAATATGTGACGCAACCGTTGTAACTCAAACGGACTGATACCGTTAGAAAGTCAATGAAATGTAGTTTTTGAAACTGTCTCTATTTCTTCAGCGCGCTAACGGCTAGGATTGGTCCCACAGTAAAAAATGACTTATTTATCTAAATTTTTAAATAAAGCGCTACCACAGCGCCCAGTGTAATCGCTGAGTTCCAGCAATCATGTCAAATTAAGAAGAATGTTATTTCTTGGAGTCCAATTGTCTCATTTATCACATTTATAAGGTCAAAGTCCAAAATCAGTTCAATTAAGTCCCACAGTCAATCGTTTCACTGTTAAAAGCGATGCAACCTAGTAATATCAGAAAAATATCGCTAAATACATGTTGGTACGAATATGTGACGCAACCGTTGTAACTCAAACGGACTGATACCGTTAGAAAGTCAATGAAATGTAGTTTTTGAAACTGTCTCTATTTCTTCAGCGCGCGCTAACGGCTAGGATTGGTCCCACAGTAAAAAATGACTTATTTATCTAAATTTTTAAATAAAGCGCTACCACAGCGCCCAGTGTAATCGCTGAGTTCCAGCAATCATGTCAAATTAAGAAGAATGTTATTTCTTGGAGTCCAATTGTCTCATTTATCACATTTATAAGGTCAAAGTCCAAAATCAGTTCAATTAAGTCCCACAGTCAATCGTTTCACTGTTAAAAGCGATGCAACCTAGTAATATCAGAAAAATATCGCTAAATACATGTTGGTACGAATATGTGACGCAACCGTTGTAACTCAAACGGATTGATACCGTTAGAAAGTCAATGAAATGTAGTTTTTGAAACTGTCTCTATTTCTTCAGCGCGCGCTAACGGCTAGGATTGGTCCCACAGTAAAAAATGACTTATTTATCTAAATTTTTAAATAAAGCGCTACCACAGCGCCCAGTGTAATCGCTGAGTTCCAGCAATCATGTCAAATTAAGAAGAATGTTATTTCTTGGAGTCCAATTGTCTCATTTATCACATTTATAAGGTCAAAGTCCAAAATCAGTTCAATTAAGTCCCACAGTCAATCGTTTCACTGTTAAAAGCGATGCAACCTAGTAATATCAGAAAAATATCGCTAAATACATGTTGGTACGAATATGTGACGCAACCGTTGTAACTCAAACGGATTGATACCGTTAGAAAGTCAATGAAATGTAGTTTTTGAAACTGTCTCTATTTCTTCAGCGCGCGCTAACGGCTAGGATTGGTCCCACAGTAAAAAATGACTTATTTATCTAAATTTTTAAATAAAGCGCTACCACAGCGCCAGTGTAATCGCTGAGTTCCAGCAATCATGTCAAATTAAGAAGAATGTTATTTCTTGGAGTCCAATTGTCTCATTTATCACATTTATAAGGTCAAAGTCCAAAATCAGTTCAATTAAGTCCCACAGTCAATCGTTTCACTGTTAAAAGCGATGCAACCTAGTAATATCAGAAAAATATCGCTAAATACATGTTGGTACGAATATGTGACGCAACCGTTGTAACTCAAACGGATTGATACCGTTAGAAAGTCAATGAAATGTAGTTTTTGAAACTGTCTCTATTTCTTCAGCGCGCGCTAACGGCTAGGATTGGTCCCACAGTAAAAAATGACTTATTTATCTAAATTTTTAAATAAAGCGCTACCACAGCGCCCAGTGTAATCGCTGAGTTCCAGCAATCATGTCAAATTAAGAAGAATGTTATTTCTTGGAGTCCAATTGTCTCATTTATCACATTTATAAGGTCAAAGTCCAAAATCAGTTCAATTAAGTCCCACAGTCAATCGTTTCACTGTTAAAAGCGATGCAACCTAGTAATATCAAAAAATATCGCATACATGTTGGTACGAATATGTGACGCAACCGTTGTAACTCAAACGGACTGATACCGTTAGAAAGTCAATGAAATGTAGTTTTTGAAACTGTCTCTATTTCTTCAGCGCGCGCTAACGGCTAGGATTGGTCCCACAGTAAAAATGACTTATTTATCTAAATTTAAATAAAGCGCTACCACAGCGCCCAGTGTAATGCTGAGTTCCAGCAATCATGTCAA
>JASGCC010001192.1:0-41300 GCA_030067915.1 Hydractinia echinata | reverse complement strand
TACTTAATATCTGTAATTCACTATCTTGCAGAATAATACTTACGGAACTGCCATGACTCGCGCGACAAACGTATCGGTACATTGTCTATGTCCGCTGCCTAGGACCAGGCGTTCGGCAGGATTCACTCAGCTCAGTGCCATACTGGTCTCAACCAGCAGGTAAGTGAATTACCAAGCTAGTACAATCCGTGAGTTGATAATGAGGTGAACGCATCGGATCCAGGCGGCAAGCACCAGCGCAAAGGGTTTTTTCCGCTCTGGCGCTGAGGAGCAGTAGTGGGATGGGGCGATAAGGCGATCGACAGAGGAGCGTAAGTAGCTCCAAGTAGCTGGATTACAAATATTAAGAATGAGTTTATTCTTTTTACCTTTACCGTGAGTTGAGTGTAGTGGCGTGCACCTGTAATCCAGCTACTTGGAGACTACAAGTAGGAGAAAAAGGCGTTTTACCAATATGAAATGGATTTTACACTTTTCAGTACAGAATTAGGTTGTTTGTCTACTGTATGAGGGAGTAAAGGAATCGATTGGAAAAAAAACTTTGTTCGACTGTTTTGCGCGGACTACCGAACACCATCTATTCACCGGCTTTACCCCACTACTGCTCAGCGCGGGAACCTTTGCCTGCTGCGTTTCCGCCCTGGGCCGATACGTTCCTCATTATCAAACCTGGTACTTCTTGAATTCTTTCCTGTAGACCATGTTGACCATGAGCTTAGTGTGGACGCCTGGGCGACATAGACAAGTGACCGATAGTGGTCCCGAACTCAAGCCGTTCGTAAGTTTAGTCTCCAAGTAGCTGGATTACAGGTGCACGCCACTACACTCAACTGACGGTAAAGGTAAAAAGAATTAACTTATGCTTAATTTTTTCCTGTAAAAGCAAGAAAAACACTAGCTTTACCAATATCAAATTGATTTTACACTTTTCAGTCCCGCATTAGTTTGTTTGTTTACTGTAAGAGGTAGTAAAGGTAAAAGAATTAACTCATGCTTAATTTTTTCCTGTAAAAGTAAAAAAAAGGGTTTTTATCAATATCAAATGGATTTTACACTTTTCAGTACAGAATTAGGTTGTTTGTTTACTGTATGAGGAGTAAAGGATCGAATGGAAAAAAAACTTTTGTTCGACTGTTTTGCGCGGGCTACCGAACACCATCTATTCACAGGCGCTACCCCACTTCTGCTCAGCGCAGGAACTTTTGCCTGCTGCGTTTACGCCCAGGGACGATACGTTCCTCATTATCGAACTTGGTACTACATGAATTCCTTCCTGTAAACCATGTTGACACTGAGCTTAGTGTGGACACCCGATCGACATAGACAAGTGACCGATAGTGGTCCCGAACTCAAGCCGTTCGTAAGTTTAGTCTCCAAGTAGCTGGATTACAGGTGCACGCCACTACACTCAACTGACGGTAAAGGTAAAAGAATTAACTCATGCTTAATTTTTTCCTGTACAAGTGAGAAAAAAGGAGTTTTACCAATATAAAATTTATTATACACTTTTCAGTACAGAATTAGGTTGTTTGTTTACTGTATGAGGAGTAAAGGAATCGATTTGAAAAAAAACTTTGTTCGACTGTTTTGCGCGGGCTACCGAACACCATCTATTCACCGGCGCTACCTCACTACTGCTTAGCGCGGGAACCTTTGCCTGCTGCGTTTCCGCCCTGGGCCGATACGTTCCTCATTATCAAACTTGGTACTACTTGAATTCTTTCCTGTAGACCATGTTGACACTGAGGTTAATGTGGACGCCTTGGCGGCATAGACAAGTGACGATAGTGGTCCCGAACTCAAGTCGTTCGTAAGTTTAGTCTCCAAGTAGCTGGATTACAGGTGCACGCCACTACACTCAACTGACGGTAAAGGTAAAAAGAATTAACTTATGCTTAATTTTTTCCTGTAAAAGCAAGAAAAAAACTAGCTTTACCAATATCAAATGGATTTTACACTTTTCAGTCCGGGTTAGTTTGTTTGTTTACTGTAAGAGGTAGTAAAGGTAAAAAGAATTAACTCATGCTTAATTTTTTCCTGTCAAAGAAAAAAAAAGGGTTTTTACCAATATCAAATGGATTTTACACTTTTCAGTACAGAATTAGGTTGTTTGTTTACTGTATGAGGAGTAAAGGAATCGAATGGAAAAAAAACTTTGTTCGACTGTTTTGCGCGGGCTACCGAACACCATCTATTCACAGGCGCTACCCCATTTCTGCTCAGCGCGGGAACTTTTGCCTGCTGCGTTTACGCCCAGGGACGATACGTTCCTCATTATCGAACTTGGTACTACATGATTTCCTTCCTGTAGACCATGTTGACACTGAGCTTAGTGTGGACGCCCGATCGACATAGACAAGTGACCGATAGTGGTCCCGAACTCAAGCCGTTCGTAAGTTTTAGTCTCCAAGTAGCTGGATTACAGGTGCACGCCACTAAACTCAACTGACGGTAAAGGTAAAACGAATTAACTTATGCTTAATTTTTTCCTGTAAAAGCAAGAAAAAAGCTAGCTTTACCAATATCAAATGGATTTTACACTTTTCAGTCCCGGATTAGTTTGTTTGTTTGCTGTAAGAGGTAGTAAAGGTAAAAAGAATTAACTCATGCTTAATTATTTCCTGTAAAAGTTAAAAAAAGGCGTTTTACCAATATCACATGGATTTTACACTTTTCAGTACAGAATTAGGTTGTTTGTTTACTGTATGAGGGAGTAAAGGAATCGAATGGAAAAAAAACTTTGTTCGGCTGTTTTGCGCGGGCTACCGAACACCATCTATTCACAGGCGCTACCCCATTTCTGCTCAGCGCGGGAACTTTTGCCTGCTGCGTTTACGCCCAGGGACGATACGTTCCTCATTATCGAACTTGGTACTACATGATTTCCTTCCTGTAGACCATGTTGACACTGAGCTTAGTGTGGACGCCCGATCGACATAGACAAGTGACCGATAGTGGTCCCGAACTCAAGCCGTTCGTAAGTTTAGTCTCCAAGTAGCTGGATTACAGGTGCACGCCACTAAACTCAACTGACGGTAAAGGTAAAACGAATTAACTTATGCTTAATTTTTTCCTGTAAAAGCAAGAAAAAAACTAGCTTTACCAATATCAAATGGATTTTCCACTTTTCAGTCCCGGGTTAGTTTGTTTGTTTACTGTAAGAGGTAGTAAAGGTAAAAAGAATTAACTCATGCTTAATTTTTCCCTGTCAAAGAAAAAAAAAAGGGTTTTTACCAATATCAAATGGATTTTACACTTTTCAGTACAGAATTAGGTTGTTTGTTTACTGTATGAGGGAGTAAAGGAATCGAATGGAAAAAAAACTTTGTTCGGCTGTTTTGCGCGGGCTACCGAACACCATCTATTCACAGGCGCTACCCCATTTCTGCTCAGCGCGGGAACTTTTGCCTGCTGCGTTTACGCCCAGGGACGATACGTTCCTCATTATCGAACTTGGTACTACATGAATTCCTTCCTGTAGACCATGTTGACACTGAGCTTAGTGTGGACGCCCGATCGACATAGACAAGTGACCGATAGTGGTCCCGAACTCAAGCCGTTCGTAAGTTTAGTCTCCAAGTAGCTGGATTACAGGTGCACGCCACTAAACTCAACTGACGGTAAAGGTAAAACGAATTAACTTATGCTTAATTTTTTCCTGTAAAAGCAAGAAAAAAACTAGCTTTACCAATATCAAATGGATTTTACACTTTTCAGTCCCGGATTAGTTTGTTTGTTTGCTGTAAGAGGTAGTAAATGTAAAAAGAATTAACTCATGCTTAATTATTTCCTGTAAAAGTTAAAAAAAGGCGTTTTACCAATATCACATGGATTTTACACTTTTCAGTACAGAATTAGGTTGTTTGTTTACTGTATGAGGGAGTAAAGGAATCGATTGGAAAAAAAGCTTTGTTCGACTGTTTTGCACGGGCTACCGAACACCATCTATTCACAGGCGCTACCCCACTACTGCTCACCGCGGGAACTTTTGCCTGCTGCGTTTCCGCCCTGGGGCGATACGTTCCTCATTATCGAACTTGGTACTACATGAATTCCTTCCTGTAGACCATGTTGACACTGAGCTTAGTGTGGACGCCGGATCGATATAGACAAGTGACCGATAGTGGTCCCGAACTCAAGCCGTTCGTAAGTTTAGTCTCCAAGTAGCTGGATTACAGGTGCACGCCACTACACTCAACTGACGGTAAAGGTAAAAAGAATTATCTCATGCTTAATTTTTTCCTGTACAAGTAAGAAAAAAAGGAGTTTTACCAATACCAAATGGATTTTACACTTTTTCAGTACAGAATTAGGTTGTTTGTTTACTGTATGAGGGAGTAAAGGAATCGATTGGAAAAAAACTTTATTCGACTGTTTTGCGCGGGCTACCGAACACCATCTATTCACAGGCGCTATCCCACTACTGCTCAGCGCGGGAACTTTTGCCTGCTGCGTTTCCGCCATGGGCCAATACGTTCCTCATTATCGAACCTGGTACTACTTGAATTCCTTCCTGTAGACCATGTTGACACTGAGCTTAGTGTGGACGACTGGGCGACATAGACAAGTGACCGATAGTGGTCCCGAACTCAAGCCGTTCGTAAGTTTAATCTCCAAGTAGCTGGATTACAGGTGCACGCCACTACACTCAACTGACGGTAAAGGTAAAAAGAAATAACTTATGCTTAATTTATTCCTGTAAAAGCAAGAAAAAAACTAGCTTTACCAATATCAAATGGATTTTACACTTTTCAGTCCCGGATTAGTTTGTTTGTTTACTGTAAGAGGTAGTAAAGGTAAAAAGAATTAACTCATGCTTAATTTTTTTCCTGTAAATGTAAAAAAAAAAGGAGATTTACCAATATCAAATGGATTTTACACTTTTCAGTACAGAATTAGGTTGTTTGTTTACTGTATGAGGGAGTAAAGGAATCGAATGGAAAAAAAACTTTGTTCGACTGTTTTGCGCGGGCTACCGAACACCATCTATTCACAGGCGCTACCCCACTACTGCTCAGCGCGGGAACTTTTGCCTGCTGCGTTTACGCCCAGGGACGATACGTTCCTCATTATCGAACTTGGTACTACATGAATTCCTTCCTGTAGACCATGTTGACAGTGAGCTTAGTGTGGACGCTCGATCGACATAGACAAGTGACCGATAGTGGTCCCGAACTCAAGCCGTTCGTAAGTTTAGTTTCCAATAGCTGGATTACAGGTGCACGCCACTACACTCAACTGACGGTAAAGGTGAAAAGAATTAACTCATGCTTAATTTTTTCCTGTACAAGTATGAAAAAAAGGCGTTTTACCAATATCAAATGGATTTTACACTTTTCAGTACAGAATTAGGTTGTTTGTTTACTGTATGAGGGAGTAAAGGAATCGATTGGAAAAAAAACTTTGTTCGGTTGTTTTGCGCGTGCTACCGAACACCATCTATTCACCGGCGCTACCCCACTACTGCTCAGCGCGGGAACCTTTGCCTGCTGCGTTTCCGCCCTGGGCCGATAAGTTCCTCATTATCAAACCTGGTACTAATTGAATTCCTTCCTGTAGACCATGTTGACACTGAGCTTAGTGTGGACGCCTGGGCGACATAGACAAGTGACCGATAGTGGTCCCGAACTCAAGCCGTTCCTAAGTTTAGTCTCCAAGTAGCTGGATTACAGGTGCACGCCACTACACTCAACTGACGATAAAGGTAAAAAGAATTAACTTACGCTTAATTTTTTCCTGTAAAAGCAAGAAAAAAACTAGCTTTACCAATATCAAATGGATTTTACACTTTTCAGTCCCGGATTAGTTTGTTTGTTTACTGTAAGAGGTAGTAAAGGTAAAAAGAATTAACTCATGCTTAATTTTTTCCTGTAAAAGTAAAAAAAAAAGGAGTTTTACCAATATCACATGGATTTTACACTTTTCAGTACAGAATTAGGTTGTTTGTTTACTGTATGAGGGAGTAAAGGAATCGATTGGAAAAAAAACATTGTTCGACTGTTTTTCGCGGGCTACCGAACACCATCTATTCACCGGCGCTACCCCACTACTGCTCAGCGGGGGAACCTTTGCCTGCTGCGTTTCCGCCCTGGGCCGATTCGTTCCTCATTATAAAACCTGGTACTACTTGAATTCCTTCCTGTAGACCATGTTGACACTGAGCTTAGTGTGGACGCCTGGGCGACATAGACAAGTGACCGATAGTGGTCCTGAACTCAAGCCGTTCGTAAGTTTAGTCTCCAAGTAGCTGGATTACAGGTGCACGCCACTACACTCAACTGACAGTAAAGGTAAAAAGAATTAACTTATGCTTAATTTTTTCCTGTAAAAGCAAGAAAAAAACTAGCTTTACCAATATCAAATGGATTTTACACTTTTCAGTCCCGGATTAGTTTGTTTGTTTACTGTAAGAGGTAGTAAAGGTAAAAAGAATTAACTCATGCTTAATTTTTTCCTGTAAAAGTAAAAAAAAAAGGAGTTTTACCAATATCACATGGATTTTACACTTTTCAGTACAGAATTAGGTTGTTTGTTTACTGTATGAGGGAGTAAAGGAATCGGATGGAAAAAAAACTTTGTTCGACTGTTTTGCGCGGGCTACCGAACACCATCTATTCACAGGCGCTACCCCACTACTGCTCAGCGCGGGAACATTTGCCTGCTGCGTTTACGCCCAGGGACGATACGTTCCTCATTATCGAACTTGGTACTACATGAATTCCTTCCTGTAGACCATGTTGACACTGAGCTTAGTGTGGACGCTGGATCGACATAGACAAGTGACCGATAGTGGTCCCGAACTCAAGCCGTTCGTAAGTTTAGTCTCCAAGTAGCTGGATTACAGGTGCACGCCACTACACTCAACTGACGGTAAAGGTAAAAAGAATTAACTCATGCTTAATTTTTTCCTGTACAAGTAAGAAAAAAAGGAGTTTTACCGATATCAAATATATTTCACACTTTTCAGTACAGAATTAGGTTGTTTGTTTACTGTATGAGGTAGTAAAGGAATCGATTTGAAAAAAAACTTTGTTCGACTGTTTTGCGCGGGCTACCGAACACCATCTATTCACCGGCGCTACCCCACTACTGCTCAGCGCGCGAACCTTTGCCTCCAGCGTTTCCTACCTGGGCCGATACGTTCCTCATTATCAAACCTGGTACTACTTGAATTCCTTCCTGCAGACCATGTTCACACAGAGCTTAGTGTGGACGCCTGGGCTACATAGACAAGTGACCGATAATGGTCCCAAACTCAAGCCGTTCGTAAGTTTAGTCTTCAAGTAGCTGGATTACAGGTGCACGCCACTACACTCAACTGACCGTAAAGGTAAAAAGAATTAACTCATGCTTTATTTTTTCCTGTACAAGTATGAAAAAAAGGCGTTTTACCAATATCAAATGGATTTTACACTTTTCAGTACAGAATTAGGTTGTTTGTTTACTGTAGGAGGGAGTAAAGGTAAAAAGAATTAACTCATGCTTAATTTTTTCCTGTAAAAGTAAAAAAAAAGGAGTTTTACCAATATCACATGGATTTTACACTTTTCAGTACAGAATTAGGTTGTTTGTTTACTGTATGAGGGAGTAAAGGAATCGATTGGAAAAAAAACTTTGTTCGACTGTTTTGCGCAGGCTACCGAACACCATCTATTCACAGGCGCTATCCCACTACTGCTCTGCGCGGGAACTTTTGGCTGCTGCGTTTCCGCCATGGGCCGCTACCTTCCGCATTATCGAACCTGGTACTACTTGAATTCCTTCCTGTAGACCATGTTGAAACTGAGCTTAGTGTGGACGCCTGGGCGACATAGACAAGTGACCGATAGTGGTCCCGAACTCAAGCCGTTCGCAAATTTAATCTCCAAGTAGCTGGATTACATGTGCACGCCACTACACTCAACTGACGATAAAGGTAAAAAGAATTAACTTATGCTTAGTTTTTTCTTGTAAAAGTAAGAAAAAAACTAGCTTTACCAATATCAAATGGATTTTACACTTTTCAGTCCCGGATTAGTTTGTTTGTTTACTGTAAGAGGTAGTAAAGGTAAAAAGAATTAACTCATGCTTAATTTTTTCCTGTAAAGTAAAAAAAAAAGGAGTTTTACCAATATCAATAGGATTTTACACTTTTCAGTACAGAATTAGGTTGTTTGTTTACTGTATGAGGGAGTAAAGGAATCGAATGGAAAAAAAACTTTGTTCGACTGTTTTGCGCGGGCTACCGAACACCATCTATTCACAGGCGCTACCCCACTACTGCTCAGCGCGGGAACTTTTGCCTGCTGCGTTTACGCCCAGGGACGATACGTTCCTCATTATCGAACTTGGTACTACATGAATTCCTTCCTGTAGACCGTGTTGACACTGAGCTTAGTGTGGACGCTGTATCGACATAGATAAGTGACCGATAGTGGTCCCGAACTCAAGCCGTTCGTAAGTTTAGTCTCCAAGTAGCTGGATTACAGGTGCACGCCACTACTCTCAACTGACGGAAAAGGTAAAAAGAATTAACTCATGCTTACTTTTTTCCTGTACAAGTATGAAAAAAAGGCGTTTTACCAATATCAAATGGATTTTACACTTTTCAGTACAGAATTAGGTTGTTTGTTTACTGTATGAGGGAGTAAAGGAATCGATTGGAAAAAAAACTTTGTTCGACTGTTTTGCGCGGGCTACCGAACACCATCTATTCACAGGCGCTATCCCACTACTGCTCAGCGCGGGAACTTTTGCCTGCTGCGTTTCCGCCATGAGCCGATACCTTCCTCATTATCGAAACTGGTACTACTTGAATTCCTTCCTGTAGACCATGTTGAAACTGAGCTTAGTGTGGACGCCTGAATGACATAGACAACTGACCGATTGTGGTCCCGAACTCAAGTCGTTCGTAAGTTTAGTCTCCAAGTAGCTGGATTACAGGTGCACGCCACTACACTCAACTGACGGTAAAGGTAAAAAGAATTAACTTATGCTTAATTTTTTCCTGTACAAGTAAGAAAAAAAGGATTTTTACCAATATCAAATTTATTTTATACTTTTCAATACGGAATTAAGTTGTTTGTTTACTGTATGAGGTAGTGAAGGAATCGATTTGAAAAAAAACTTTGTTCGACTGTTTTGCGCGGGCTACCGAACACCATCTATTCACCGGCGCTACCCCACTACTGCTCAGCTCGGGAACCTTTGCCTGCTGCGTTTCATCCCTGGGCCGAGGGGTTCCTCATTATCAAACCTGGTACTACTTGAATTCCTTCCTGTAGACCATGTTCACACAGAGCTTAGTGTCGACGCCTGATCGACATAGACAAGTGACGGATAGTGGTCCCGATCTCAAGCCGTTCGTAAGTTTAGTCTCCAAGTAGCTGGATTACAGGTGCACGCCACTACACTCAACTGACGGTAAAGGTAAAAAGAATTAACTCATGCTTAATCTTTTCCTGTACAAGTATGAAAAAAAGGCGTTTTACCAATATCAAATGGATTTTACACTTTTCAGTACAGAATTAGGTTGTTTGTTTACTGTATGAGGGAGTAAAGGAATCGATTGGAAAAAAAACTTTGTTCGGCTGTTTGGCGCGTCCTACCGAACACCATCTATTCACCGGCGCTACCCCACTACTGCTCAGCGCGGGAACCTTTGCCTGCTGCGTTTCCGCCCTGGGCCGATACGTTCCTCATTATCAAACCTGGTACTAATTGAATTCCTTCCTGTAGACCATGTTGACACTGAGCTTAGTGTGGACGCCTGGGCAACATAGACAAGTGACCGATAGTGGTCCCGAACTCAAGCCGTTCGTAAGTTCAGTCTCCAAGTAGCTGGATTACAGGTGCACGCCACTACACGCAACTGACGGTAAAGGTAAAAAGAATTAACTTATGCTTAATTTTTTCCTGTAAAAGCAAGAAAAAAACTAGCTTTACCAATATCAAATGGATTTTACACTTTTCAGTCCCGGATTAGTTTGTTTGTTTACTGTAAGAGGTAGTAAAGGTAAAAAGAATTAACTCATGCTTAATTTTTTCCTGTAAAAGTAAAAAAAAAAGGAGTTTTACCAATATCACATGGATTTTACACTTTTCAGTACAGAATTAGGTTGTTTGTTTACTGTATGAGGGAGTAAAGGAATCGATTGGAAAAAAAACTTTGTTCGACTGTTTTGCGCGGGCTACCGAACACCATCTATTCACCGGCGCTACACCACTACTGCTCAGCGGCGGAACCTTTGCCTGCTGCGTTTCCGCCCTGGTCCGATTCGTTCCTCATTATAAAACCTGGTTCTACTTGAATTCCTTCCTGTAGACCATGTTGACACTGAGCTTAGTGTGGACGCCTGGGCGACATAGACAAGTGACCGATAGTGGTCCCGAACTCAAGCCGTTCGTAAGTTTAGTCTCCAAGTAGCTGGATTACAGGTGCACGCCACTACACTCAACTGACGGTAAAGTAAAAAGAATTAACTTATGCTTAATTTTTTCCTGTAAAAGCAAGAACAAAACTAGCTTTACCAATATCAAATGGATTTTACACTTTTCAGTCCCGGATTAGTTTGTTTGTTTACTGTAAGAGGTAGTAAAGGTAAAAAGAATTAACTCATGCTTAATCTTTTCCTGTACAAGTATGAAAAAAAGGCGTTTTACCAATATCAAATCGATTTTACACTTTTCAGTACAGAATTAGGTTGTTTGTTTACTGTATGAGGGAGTAAAGGAATCGATTGGAAAAAAAACTTTGTTCGACTGTTTTGCGCGGGCTACCGAACACCATCTATTCACAGGCGCTATCCCACTACTGCTCAGCGCGGGAACTTTTGCCTGCTGCGTTTCCGCCATGAGCCGATACCTTCCTCATTATCGAAACTGGTACTACTTGAATTCCTTCCTGTAGACCATGTTGAAACTGAGCTTAGTGTGGACGCCTGGGCGACATAGACAAGTGACCGATAGTGGTCCCGAACTCAAGCCGTTCGTAAGTTTAATCTCCAAGTAACTGGATTGCATGTGCACGCCACTACACTCAACTGACGGAAAAGGTAAAAAGAATTAACTCATGCTTAATTTTTTCCTGTACAAGTAAGAAAAAAAGGAGTTTTACCAATATCAAATTTATTTTATACTTTTCAATACGGAATTAAGTTGTTTGTTTACTGTATGAGGGAGTAAAGGAATCGAATGGAAAAAAAACTTTGTTCGACTGTTTTGCGCGGGCTACCGAACACCATCTATTCACAGGCCTTACCCCACCACTGCTCAGCGCGGGAACATTTGCCTGCTGCGTTTACGCCCAGGGACGATACGTTCCTTATTATCGAACTTGGTACTACATGAATTCCTTCCTGTAGACCATGTTGACACTGAGCTTAGTGTGGACGCTGGATCAACATAGACAAGTGACCGATAGTGGTCCCGAACTCAAGCCGTTCGTAAGTTTAGTTTACAAGTAGCTGGATTACAGGTGCACGCCACTACACTCAACTGACGGTAAAGGTAAGAAGAATAAACTCATGCTTAATTTTTTCCTGTACAAGTAAGAAAAAAAGGAGTTTTTCCAATATCAAATTTATTTTACACTTTTCAGTACGGAATTAGGTTGTTTGTTTACTGTATGAGGTAGTGAAGGAATCGATTTGAAAAAAAACTTTGTTCGACTGTTTTGCGCGGGCTACCGAACACCATCTATTCACCGGCGCTACCCCACTACTGCTCAGCTCGGAAACCTTTGCCTGCTGCTTTTCCGCCCTGGGCCGATTCGTTCCTCATTATAAAACCTGGTTCTACTTGAATTCCTTCCTGTAGACCATGTGGACACTGAGTTTAGTGTGGACGCCTGGGCGACATAGACAAGTGACCGATAGTGGTCCCGAACTCAAGCCGTTCGTAAGTTTAGTCTCCAAGTAGCTGGATTACAGGTGCACGCCACTACACTCAACTGACGGTAAAGGTAAAAAGAATTAACTTATGCTTAATTTTTTCCTGTAAAAGCAAGAAAAAAACTAGCTTTACCAATATCAAATGGATTTTACACTTTTCAGTCCCGGATTAGTTTGTTTGTTTACTGTAAGAGGTAGTAAAGGTAAAAAGAATTAACTCATGCTTAATTTTTTCCTGTAAAGTAAAAAAAAAAGGAGTTTTACCAATATCAATAGGATTTTACACTTTTCAGTACAGAATTAGGTTGTTTGTTTACTGTATGAGGGAGTAAAGGAATCGAATGGAAAAAAAACTTTGTTCGACTGTTTTGCGCGGGCTACCGAACACCATCTATTCACAGGCGCTACCCCACTACTGCTCAGCGCGGGAACTTTTGCCTGCTGCGTTTACGCCCAGGGACGATACGTTCCTCATTATCGAACTTGGTACTACATGAATTCCTTCCTGTAGACCATGTTGACACTGAGCTTAGTGTGGACGCTGTATCGACATAGATAAGTGACCGATAGTGGTCCCGAACTCAAGCCGTTCGTAAGTTTAGTCTCCAAGTAGCTGGATTACAGGTGCACGCCACTACACTCAACTGACGGAAAAGGTAAAAAGAATTAACTCATGCTTACTTTTTTCCTGTACAAGTATGAAAAAAAGGCGTTTTACCAATATCAAATGGATTTTACACTTTTCAGTACAGAATTAGGTTGTTTGTTTACTGTATGAGGGAGTAAAGGAATCGATTGGAAAAAAAACTTTGTTCGACTGTTTTGCGCGGGCTACCGAACACCATCTATTCACAGGCGCTATCCCACTACTGCTCAGCGCGGGAACTTTTGCCTGCTGCGTTTCCGCCATGAGCCGATACCTTCCTCATTATCGAAACTGGTACTACTTGAATTCCTTCCTGTAGACCATGTTGAAACTGAGCTTAGTGTGGACGCCTGGGCGACATAGACAAGTGACCGACAGTGGTCCCGAACTCAAGCCGTTCGTAAGTTTAATCTCCAAGTAGCTGGATTGCATGTGCACGCCACTACACTCAACTGACGGAAAAGGTAAAAAGAATTAACTCATGCTTAATTTTTTCCTGTACAAGTAAGAAAAAAAGGAGTTTTACCAATATCAAATTTATTTTATACTTTTCAATACGGAATTAAGTTGTTTGTTTACTGTATGAGGTAGTGAAGGAATCGATTTGAAAAAAAACTTTGTTCGACTGTTTTGCGCGGGCTACCGAACACCATCTATTCACCGGCGCTACCCCACTACTGCTCAGCTCGGGAACCTTTGCCTGCTGCGTTTCATCCCTGGGCCGATACGTTCCTCATTTTCAAACCTGGTACTACTTGAATTCCTTCCTGTAGACCATGTTCACACAGAGCTTAGTGTCGACGCCTGATCGACATAGACAAGTGACGGATAGTGGTCCCGATCTCAAGCCGTTCGTAAGTTTAGTCTCCAAGTAGCTGGATTACAGGTGCACGCCACTACACTCAACTGACGGTAAAGGTAAAAAGAATTAACTCATGCTTAATCTTTTCCTGTACAAGTATGAAAAAAAAGGCGTTTTACCAATATCAAATGGATTTTACACTTTTCAGTACAGAATTAGGTTGTTTGTTTACTGTATGAGGAGTAAAGGAATCGATTGGAAAAAAAACTTTGTTCGGCTGTTTGGCGCGTCCTACCGAACACCATCTATTCACCGGCGCTACCCACTACTGCTCAGCGCGGGAACCTTTGCCTGCTGCGTTTCCGCCCTGGGCCGATACGTTCCTCATTATCAAACCTGGTACTAATTGAATTCCTTCCTGTAGACCATGTTGACACTGAGCTTAGTGTGGACGCCTGGGCGACATAGACAAGTGACCGATAGTGGTCCCGAACTCAAGCCGTTCGTAAGTTCAGTCTCCAAGTAGCTGGATTACAGGTGCACGCCACTACACGCAACTGACGGTAAAGGTAAAAAGAATTAACTTATGCTTTTTTTTCCTGTAAAAGCAAGAAAAAACTAGCTTTACCAATATCAAATGGATTTTACACTTTTCAGTCCCGGATTAGTGTGTTTGTTTACTGTAAGAGGTAGTAAAGGTAAAAAGAATTAACTCATGCTTAATTTTTTCCTGTAAAAGTAAAAAAAAAAGGAGTTTTACCAATATCACATGGATTTTACACTTTTCAGTACAGAATTAGGTTGTTTGTTTACTGTATGAGGGAGTAAAGGAATCGATTGGAATAAAAACTTTGTTCGACTGTTTTGCGGGTAACCGAACACCATCTATTCACCGGCGCTACACCACTACTGCTCAGCGGCGAACCTTTGCCTGCTGCGTTTCCGCCCTGGTCCGATTCGTTCCTCATTATAAACCTGGTTCTACTTGAATTCCTTCCTGTAGACCATGTTGACACTGAGCTTAGTGTGGACGCCTGGGCGACATAGACAAGTGACCGATAGTGGTCCGAACTCAAGCCGTTCGTAAGTTTAGTCTCCAAGTAGCTGGATTACAGGTGCACGCCACTACACTCAACTGACGGTAAAGTAAAAAGAATTAACTTATGCTTAATTTTTTCCTGTAAAAGCAAGAACAAAACTAGCTTTACCAATATCAAATGGATTTTACACTTTTCAGTCCCGGATTAGTTTGTTTGTTTACTGTAAGAGGTAGTAAAGGTAAAAAGAATTAACTCATGCTTAATCTTTTCCTGTACAAGTATGAAAAAAAGGCGTTTTACCAATATCAAATCGATTTTACACTTTTCAGTACAGAATTAGGTTGTTTGCTTACTGTATGAGGGAGTAAAGGAATCGATTTGAAAAAAAACTTTGTTCGACTGTTTTGCGCGGGGTACCGAACACCATCTATTCACCGGCGCTACCCCACTACTGCTCAGCTCGGGAACCTTTGCCTGCTGCGTTTCCTCCCTGGGCCGATACGTTCCTCATTATCAAACCTGGTACTACTTGAATTCCTTCCTGTATACCATGTTCACACAGAGCTTAGTGTGGACGCCTGGGCGACATAGACAAGTGACCGATAGTGGTCCCGAACTCAAGCCGTTCGTAAGTTTAGTCTCCAAGTAGCTGGATTACAGGTGCACGCCACTACACTCAACTGACGGTAAAGGTAAAAAGAATTAACTCATGCTTAATCTTTTCCTGTACAAGTATGAAAAAAAGGCGTTTTACCAATATCAAATGGATTTTACACTTTTCAGTACAGAATTAGGTTGTTTGTTTACTGTATGAGGGAGTAAAGGAATCGTTTGGAAAAAAAACTTTGTTCGGCTGTTTTGCGCGTCCTACCGAACCATCTATTCACCGGCGCTACCCCACTACTGCTCAGCGCGGGAACATTTGCCTGCTGCGTTTCGCCCTGGGCCGATACGTTCCTCATTATCAAACCTGGTACTAACTGAATTCCTTCCTGTAGACCACGTTGACACTGAGCTTAGTGTGGACGCCTGGGAGACATAGACAAGTGACCGATAGTGGTCCCGAACTCAAGCCGTTCGTAAGTTTAGTCTCCAAGTAGCTGGATTACAGGTGCACGCCACTACACTCAACTGACGGTAAAGGTAAAAAGAATTAACTTATGCTTAATTTTTCCTGTAAAAGCAAGCAAAAAAAACTAGCTTTACCAATATCAAATGGATTTTACACTTTTCAGTCCCGGATTAGTTTGTTTGTTTACTGTAAGAGGTAGTAAAGGTAAAAAGAATTAACTCATGCTTAATTTTTTCCTGTAAAGTAAAAAAAAAAGGAGTTTTACCAATATCAATAGGATTTTACACTTTTCAGTACAGAATTAGGTTGTTTGTTTACTGTATGAGGGAGTAAAGGAATCGAATGGAAAAAAAACTTTGTTCGACTGTTTTGCGCGGGCTACCGAACACCATCTATTCACAGGCGCTACCCACTACTGCTCAGCGCGGGAACTTTTGCCTGCTGCGTTTACGCCCAGGGACGATACGTTCCTCATTATCGAACTTGGTACTACATGAATTCCTTCCTGTAGACCATGTGACACTGAGCTTAGTGTGGACGCTGTATCGACATAGATAAGTGACCGATAGTGGTCCCGAACTCAAGCCGTTCGTAAGTTTAGTCTCCAAGTAGCTGGATTACAGGTGCACGCCACTACACTCAACTGACGGAAAAGGTAAAAGAATTAACTCATGCTTACTTTTTTCCTGTACAAGTATGAAAAAAAGGCGTTTTACCAATATCAAATGGATTTTACACTTTTCAGTACAGAATTAGGTTGTTTGTTTACTGTATGAGGGAGTAAAGGAATCGATTGGAAAAAAAACTTTGTTCGACTGTTTTGCGCGGGCTACCGAACACCATCTATTCACAGGCGCTATCCCACTACTGCTCAGCGCGGGAACTTTTGCCTGCTGCGTTTCCGCCATGAGCCGATACCTTCCTCATTATCGAAACTGGTACTACTTGAATCCTTCCTGTAGACCATGTTGAAACTGAGCTAGTGTGGACCGCCTGGGCGACATAGACAAGTGACGCGATAGTGGTCCCGAACTCAAGCGTTCGTAAGTTTAATCTCCAAGTAGCTGGATTGCATGTGCACGCCACTACACTCAACTGACGGAAAAGGTAAAAAGAATTAAACTCATGCTTAATTTTTTCCTGTACAGTAAGAAAAAAAGGAGTTTTTACCAATATCAAATTTATTTTATACTTTTCAATACGGAATTAAGTTGTTTGTTTACTGTATGAGGTAGTGAAGGAATCGATTTGAAAAAAAACTTTGTTCGACTGTTTTGCGCGGGCTACCGAACACCATCTATTCACCGGCGCTACCCCACTACTGCTCAGCTCGGGAACCTTTGCCTGCTGCGTTTCATCCCTGGGCCGATACGTTCCTCATTATCAAACTGGTACTACTTGAATTCCTTCCTGTAGACCATGTTCACACAGAGCTTAGTGTCGACGCCTGATCGACATAGACAAGTGACGGATAGTGGTCCCGATCTCAAGCCGTTCGTAAGTTTAGTTCCAAGTAGCTGGATTACAGGTGCACGCCACTACACTCAACTGACGGTAAAGGTAAAAAGAATTAACTCATGCTTAATCTTTTCCTGTAACAAGTATGAAAAAAAGGCGTTTTAACCAATATCAAATGGATTTTACACTTTTTCAGTACAGAATTAGGTTGTTTGTTTACTGTATGAGGGAGTAAAGGAATCGATTGGAAAAAAATTTGTTCGGCTGTTTGGCGCGTCCTACCGAACACCATCTATTCACCGGCGCTAACCCCACTAACTGCTCAGCGCGGGAACTTTGCCTGCTGCGTTTCCGCCCTGGGCGATACGTTCCTCATTATCAAACCTGGTACTAATTGAATTCCTTCCTGTAGACCATGTTGACACTGAGCTTAGTGTGGACGCCTGGGCGACATAGACAAGTGACCGATAGTGGTCCCGAACTCAAGCCGTTCGTAAGTTTAGTCTCCAAGTAGCTGGATTACAGGTGCACGCCACTACACTCAACTGACGGTAAAGTAAAAAGAATTAACTTATGCTTAATTTTTCCTGTAAAGCAAGAACAAAACTAGCTTTACCAATATCAAATGGATTTTACACTTTTCAGTCCCGGATTAGTTTGTTTGTTTACTGTAAGAGGTAGTAAAGGTAAAAAGAATTAACTCATGCTTATCTTTTCCTGTACAAGTATGAAAAAAGGCGTTTTACCAAATACAAATCGATTTTACACTTTTCAGTACAGATTAGGTTGTTTGCTTAACTGTATGAGGGAGTAAAGGAATCGATTTGAAAAAAAACTTTGTTCGACTGTTTTGCGCGGGTACCGAACACCATCTATTCACCGGCGCTACCCCACTACTGCTCAGCTCGGGAAACTTTGCCTGCTGCGTTTCCTCCCTGGGCCGATACGTTCCTCATTATCAAACCTGGTACTACTTGAATTCCTTCCTGTATACCATGTTCACACAGAGCTTAGTGTGGACGCCTGGGCGACATAGACAGGTGACCGATAGTGGTCCGAACTCAAGCCGTTCGTAAGTTTAGTCTCCAAGTAGCTGGATTACAGTGCACGCCACTACACTCAACTGACGGTAAAGGTAAAAAAGAATTAACTCATGCTTAATCTTTTCCTGTACAAGTATGAAAAAAAGGCGTTTTACCAATATCAAATGGATTTTACACTTTTCAGTACAGAATTAGGTTGTTTTGTTTACTGTATGAGGGAGTAAAAGGAATCGTTTGGAAAAAAACTTTGTTCGGCTGTTTTGCGCGTCCTACCGAACACCATCTATTCACCGGCGCTACCCCACTACTGCTCAGCGCGGGAACATTTGCCTGCTGCGTTTCCGCCCTGGGCCGATACGTTCCTAATTATCAAACCTGGTACTAACTGAATTCCTTCCTGTAGACCACGTTGACACTGAGCTTAGTGTGGACGCCTGGGAGACATAGACAAGTGACCGATAGTGGTCCGAACTCAAGCCGTTCGTAAGTTTAGTCTCCAAGTAGCTGGATTACAGGTGCACGCCACTACACTCAACTGACGGTAAAGGTAAAAAGAATTAACTTATGCTTAATTTTTTCCTGTAAAAGCAAGAAAAAACTAGCTTTACCAATATCAAATGGATTTTACACTTTTCAGTCCCGGATTAGTTTGTTTGTTTACTGTAAGAGGTAGTAAAGGTAAAAGAACTAACTCATGCTTAATTTTTTCCTGTAAAAGTAAAAAAAAAGGAGTTTTACCATATATCACATGGATTTTACACTTTTCAGTACAGAATTAGGTTGTTTGTTTACTGTATGTGGGAGTAAAGGAATCGATTGGAAAAAAAACTTTGTTCGACTGTTTAGCGCGGGCTACCGAACACCATCTATTCACCGGCGCTACCCACTACTGCTGAGCTCAGGGGGAACCTTTGCCTGCTGCGTTTCCGCCCTGGGCCGATTCGTTCCTCATTATAAAACCTGGTTCTACTTGAATTCCTTCCTGTAGACCATGTTGACACTGAGCTTAGTGTGGACGCCTGGCGACATAGACAAGTGACCGATAGTGGTCCCGAACTCAAGCCGTTCGTAAGTTTAGTCTCCAAGTAGCTGGATTACAGGTGCACGCCACTACACTCAACTGACGGTAAAGGTAAAAAGAATTAACTTATGCTTAATTTTTTCCTGTAAAAGCAAGAAAAACCTAGCTTTACCAATATCAAATGGATTTTACACTTTTCAGTCCCGGATTAGTTTGTTTGTTTACTGTAAGAGGTAGTAAAGGTAAAAAGAATTAACTCATGCTTAATTTTTTCCTGTAAAAGTAAAAAAAAAGAGTTTTACCAATATCACATGGATTTTACACTTTTCAGTACAGAATTAGGTTGTTTGTTTACTGTATGAGGGAGTAAAGGAATCGATTGGAAAAAAAACTTTGTTCGACTGTTTTGCGCGGGCTACCGAACACCATCTATTCACAGGCGCTACCCCACTACTGCTCAGCGGGAGAACTTTTGCCTGCTGCGTTTCCGCCCTGGGCTGATTCGTTCCTCATTATAAAACCTGGTTCTACTTGAATTCCTTCCTGTAGACCATGTTGACACTGAGCTTAGTGTGGACGCCTGGGCGACATAGACAAGTGACCGATAGTGGTCCCGAACTCAAGCCGTTCGTAAGTTTAGTCTCCAAGTAGCTGGATTACAGGTGCACGCCACTACACTCAACTGACGGTAAAGGTAAAAAGAATTAACTTATGCTTAATTTTTTCCTGTAAAAGCAAGAAAAAACCTAGCTTTACCAATATCAAATGGATTTTACACTTTTCAGTCCCGGATTAGTTTGTTTGTTTACTGTAAGAGGTAGTAAAGGTAAAAAGAATTAACTCATGCTTAATTTTTTCCTGTAAAAGTAAAAAAAAAAGGAGTTTTACCAATATCACATGGATTTTACACTTTTCAGTACAGAATTAGGTTGTTTGTTTACTGTATGAGGGAGTAAAGGAATCGATTGGAAAAAAAACTTTGTTCGACTGTTTTGCGCGGGCTACCGAACACCATCTATTCACCTGCGCTACACCACTACTGCTCAGCGGCGGAACCTTTGCCTGCTGCGTTTCCACCATGGGCCGCTTCGTTCCTCATTATCGAACCTGGTACTACTTGAATTCCTTCCTGTAGACCATGTTGACACTGAGCTTAGTGTGGACGCCTAGGCGATATAGACAAGTGACCGATAGTGGTCCCGAACTCAAGCCGTTCGTAAGTTTAATCTCCAGGTAGCTGGATTACAGGTGCACGCCACTACGCTCAACTGACGGTAAAGGTAAAAAGAATTAACTTATGCCTAATTTTTTCCTGTAAAAGCAAGAACAAAACTAGCTTTACCAATATCAAATGGATTTTACACTTTTCAGTCCCGGATTAGTTTGTTTGTTTACTGTAAGAGGTAGTAAAGGTAAAAAGAATTAACTCATGCTTAATCTTTTCCTGTACAAGTATGAAAAAAAGGCGTTTTACCAATATCAAATCGATTTTACACTTTTCAGTACAGAATTAGGTTGTTTGTTTACTGTATGAGGGAGTAAAGGAATCGATTTGAAAAAAACTTTGTTCGACTGTTTTGCGCGGGGTACCGAACACCATCTATTCACCGGCGCTACCCCACTACTGCTCAGCTCGGGAACCTTTGCCTGCTGCGTTTCCTCCCTGGGCCGATACGTTCCTCATTATCAAACCTGGTACTACTTGAATTCCTTCCTGTATACCATGTTCACACAGAGCTTAGTGTGGACGCCTGGGCGACATAGACAAGTGACCGATAGTGGTCCCGAACTCAAGCCGTTCGTAAGTTTAGTCTCCAAGTAGCTGGATTACAGGTGCACGCCACTACACTCAACTGACGGTAAAGGTAAAAAGAATTAACTCATGCTTAATCTTTTCCTGTACAAGTATGAAAAAAAGGCGTTTTACCAATATCAAATGGATTTTACACTTTTCAGTACAGAATTAGGTTGTTTGTTTACTGTATGAGGGAGTAAAGGAATCGTTTGGAAAAAAAACTTTGTTTGGCTGTTTTGCGCGTCCTACCGAACACCATCTATTCACCGGCGCTACCCCACTACTGCTCAGCGCGGGAACATTTGCCTGCTGCGTTTCCGCCTTGGGCCGATACGTTCCTCATTATCAAACCTGGTACTAACTGAATTCCTTCCTGTAGACCACGTTGACACTGAGCTTAGTGTGGACGCCTGGGAGACATAGACAAGTGACCGATAGTGGTCCCGAACTCAAGCCGTTCGTAAGTTTAGTCTCCAAGTAGCTGGATTACAGGTGCACGCCACTACACTCAACTGACGGTAAAGGTAAAAAGAATTAACTTATGCTTAATTTTTTCCTGTAAAAGCAAGAAAAAAACTAGCTTTACCAAGATCAAATGGATTTTACACTTTTCAGTCCCGGATTAGTTTGTTTGTTTACTGTAAGAGGTAGTAAAGGTAAAAAGAATTAACTCATGCTTAATTTTTTCCTGTAAAAGTAAAAAAAAAAGGAGTTTTACCAATATCACATGGATTTTACACTTTTCAGTACAGAATTAGGTTGTTTGTTTACTGTATGTGGGAGTAAAGGAATCGATTGGAAAAAAAACTTTGTTCGACTGTTTAGCGCGGGCTACCGAACACCATCTATTCACCGGCGCTACCCCACTACTGCTCAGCGGGGGAACCTTTGCCTGCTGCGTTTCCGCCCTGGGCCGATTCGTTCCTCATTATAAAACCTGGTTCTACTTGAATTCCTTCCTGTAGACCATGTTGAAACTGAGCTTAGTGTGGACGCCTGGGCGACATAGACAAGTGACCGATAGTGGTCCCGAACTCAAGCCGTTCGTAAGTTTAGTCTCCAAGTAGCTGGATTACAGGTGCACGCCACTACACTCAACTGACGGTAAAGGTAAAAAGAATTAACTTATGCTTAATTTTTTCCTGTAAAAGCAAGAAAAAACCTAGCTTTACCAATATCAAATGGATTTTACACTTTTCAGTCCCGGATTAGTTTGTTTGTTTACTGTAAGAGGTAGTAAAGGTAAAAAGAATTAACTCATGCTTAATTTTTTCCTGTAAAAGTAAAAAAAAAAGGAGTTTTACCAATCTCACATGGATTTTACACTTTTCAGTACAGAATTAGGTTGTTTGTTTACTGTATGAGGGAGTAAAGGAATCGATTGGAAAAAAAACTTTGTTCGACTGTTTTGCGCGGGCTACCGAACACCATCTATTCACAGGCGCTACCCCACTACTGCTCAGCGGGAGAACTTTTGCCTGCTGCGTTTCCGCCCTGGGACGATACGTTCCTTATTATCGAACTTGGTACTACATGAATTCCTTCCTGTAGACCATGTTGACACTGAGCTTAGTGTGGACGCCGGATCGATATAGACAAGTGACCGATAGTGGTCCCGAACTCAAGCCGTTCGTAATTTAGTCCCCAAGTAGCTGGATTACAGGTGCACGCCACTACACTCAACTGACGGCAAAGGTAAAAAGAATTATCTCATGCTTAATTTTTTCCTGCACATGTAAGAAAAAAAGGAGTTTTACCAATAACAAATGGATTTTACACTTTTCAGTACAGAATTAGGTTGTTTGTTTACTGTATGAGGGAGTAAAGGAATCGATTGGAAAAAAAACTTTGTTCGACTGTTTTGCGCGGGCTACCGAACACCATCTATTCACAGGCGCTATCCCACTACTGCTCAGCGCGGGAACTTTTGCCTGCTGCGTTTCCACCATGGGCCGCTTCGTTCCTCATTATCGAACCTGGTACTACTTGAATTCCTTCCTGTAGACCATGTTGACACTGAGCTTAGTGTGGACGCCTGGGCGATATAGACAAGTGACCGATAGTGGTCCCGAACTCAAGCCGTTCGTAAGTTTAATCTCCAGGTAGCTGGATTACAGGTGCACGCCACTACGCTCAACTGACGGTAAAGGTAAAAAGAATTAACTTATGCTTAATTTTTTCCTGTAAAAGCAAGAAAAAACTAGCTTTACCAATATCAAATGGATTTTACACTTTTCAGTCCCGGATTAGTTTGTTTGTTTACTGTAAGAGGTAGTAAAGGTAAAAAGTATTAACTTATGCTTAATTTTTTTCGGTAAAAGAAAGAAAAAAAGGAGTTTTACCAATATCAAATGGATTTTACACTTTTCAGTACAGAATTAGGTTGTTTGTTTACTGTATGAGGGAGTAAAGGAATCGATTGGAAAAAACAACTTTGTTCGACTGTTTTGCGCGGCCTACCGAACACTATCTATTCACAGGCGCTATACCACTACTGCTCAGCGCGGGAACTTTTGCCTGCTTCGTTTCCGACCTGGGCCGATACGTTACTCATTATCGAACCAGGTACTACATGAATTCCTTCCTGTGGACCATGTTCACACTGAGCTTTCTGTGGACGCCTGATCGACATAGACAAGTGACCGATAGTGGTCCCGAACTCAAGCCGTGAAGTTTAGTCTCCAAGTAGCTGGATTACAGGTGCACGACACTACACTCAACTGACGGTAAGGGTAAACAGAATTAACTTATCCTTAATTTTTTCCTGTATAAGCAAGAAAACAAATTAACTTTACCAATATCAACTGAATTTTACACTTTTCAGTCCAAGATTAGGTTGTTTGTTTACTGTATGAGGTTTTAGAGAAATCGATTTGAAAAAACACTTTGTTCGACTGTTTTGCGCGGGCTACTGAACACCATCTATTCACAGGCGCTATCCCACTCCTACTCAACGCAGGAAAATTTGCCTGCTGTGTTTCCGCCCTGGGCCGATACCTTCCTCATTATAAAACCTGGTACTACATGAATTCTTTCCGATAGACTATGTTGACACTGAGCTTAGTGTGGACGACTGATCAACATAGACAACTGACCGATAGTGGTCCCGAGCTCAAGCTGTTCGTAATCCTAATCTCCAAGTAGCTGGATTACAGGTGCACGCCATTACACTCAACTGACGGTAAAGGTAAAAAGAAATAACTTATGCTTAATTTTTTTCTGTAAAAGCGAGACAAATAAAGGAGTTTTACCAATATCAAATGGACTTTACACTTTTCAGTCCAGGATTAGGTTGTTTGTTTACTGTATGAGGGAGTAAAGGAATCGGTTGGAAAAAAAAACTTTGTTCGACTGTTTTGAGCGGGCTTCTGAACACCATCTATTCACAGAGGCTATCGTAGTACTGTTCAGCGCGGGAACCTTTGCCTGCTGCGTTTCCGCCCTGGGATGATACGTTCCTCATTATCGATCCTAGTACTACATGAATTCATTCCTGTAGACCATGTTGACACTGAGCTTAGTGTGGACGCCTGGGCGACATAGAAAAGTCACCGATAGTGATCCCGAACTAAAGCCGTTCGTAAGTTTAGTCTCAAAGTAGCTGAATTACAAGTGCACGCCACTACACACAACTGACGGTAGGGGTAAACAGAATTAACTTATGCTTAATTTTTTCCTGTAAAAGTAAGAAATAAATGAGTTTTACCAATATCAAATGGATTTTACACTTTTCAGTCCAAGATTAGGTTGTTTGCTTACTGTAAGAGGTAGTAAATGTAAAAAGAATTAACTTATGCTAAATTTTTTCATGTAAAAGTAAGAAAAAAAGGAGTTTTACCAATATCAAATGGACTTTACACTTTTGAGTACAAGATTAGGTTGTTTGTTTACTGTATGAGGAAGTAAAGGTAAAAAGTATTAACTTATGCTATTTTTTGTTCTGTAAAAGCAGGAAAAAAACTGGATTTTACACTTTTCAGTCCAGGATTATGTTGTTTGTTTTCTGTATGAGGGTGTAGCGAAATCGATTTGCAAAAAAACTTTGTTCGACTGTTTTGCGCGGGTTACCCAACACCATCTATTCACAAGCGCTATCCCACTACTGCTCAGCGCGGGAACTTTTGCCTGCTGCGTTTCCGCCCTGGGCCGATACGTTCCTCATTATCGAACCTAATACTACATGAATTCCTTCCTGTAGATCATATTGACACTGAGCTTAGTGTGGACGCATGATCGACATAGACAATTGACCGATAGTGGTCCCGAACTCAAGCCGTTCGTAAGTTTAGTTTCCAAGTAGCTGGATTACAGGTGCACGTCACTACATTCAACTGACGGTAAAGGTAAAAAGAATTAACTTATGCTTAATTTTTTTCAGTAAAAGCAAGAAAAAAACATGGAGTTTACCAATATCAAATGGATTTTACACTTTTCACTCCAGTATTAGGTTGTTTGCTTACTGTAAGAGGTAGTAAAGGTAAAAGTATTAACTTATGCTAAATTTTGTTCTGTAAAAGCAAGAAAAAAAAGTGTTTTATCAATATCAACAGGATTTAACAATTTTCTGTCCAGGATTATGTTGTTGTGTTTTACTGTATGAGGGAGTAGAGAAATCGATTTGCAAAAAAACTTTGTTGAACTGTTTTGCGCGGTCTACCCAACACCAGCTATTCACAGGTGCTATCCCACTACTGCTCAGCGCGGGAACGTTTGCCTGCTGCTTTTCCGCCCAGGGGCCGATTACGTTCCTCATTATCGAGCCTGGTAACTACATGAAATCCTTCATGTAGACCATGTTGACATTGAGCTTAGTGCGGACGCATGATCGACATAGACAAGTGACCGATAGTGGTCCCGAACTCAAGCCGTTCGTAAGTTTAGTCTCCAAATACATGGATTTCATGTGCACGCCACTACGCTCAACTGACGGTAAAGGTAAAAAGAATTAACTTATGCTTAATTTTTTTCAGTAAAAGCAAGAAAAAACATGGAGTTTAACAATATCAAATGGATTTTTCACTTTCCACTCCAGTATTAGGTTGTTTGCTTACTGTAAGAGGTAGAAAAGGAAAAAAGTATTAAGTTATGCTAAATTTTGTTCTGTAAAAGCAAGAAAAAAAGAGTTTTATCAATATCAACTGGATTTTACACTTTTCAATCCAGGATTATGTTGTTTGTTTACTGTATAAGGGAATAGAGAAACCGATTTGCAAAAAAACTTTGTTCGATTGTTTTTGCGCGGGCTACCCAACACCATCTATTCACAGGCGCTATCCCACTACTGCCCAGCGCGGGAACTTTTGCCTGCTGCGTTTCCGCCCTGGGCCGATACGTTCCTCATTATCGAACCTGGTACTACATGAATTCCTTCCTGTAGACCATGTTGACACTGAGCTTAGAGTGGACCCCTGATCGACATAGACAAGAGACCGATAGTGCTCCCAAACTCAGGCCGTTCGTATGTTTAGTGTCCAAGTAGCTGGATTACAGGTGCATGCCACTACACTCAACTGACGGTAAAGGTAAAAAGAATTAACTTATGCTTAATTTTTTCCTGTAAAAGTAAGAAAAAAAGGAGTTTTATCAATATCAAATGGATTTTACACTTTTCCGTCCAGGATTAGGTTGTTTACTTACTGTAAGTGGTAGTAAAGGTAAAAATAATTAACTTATGCTTAATTTTTTTCTGTAAAAGCAAGAAAAAAAACAGCTTTACCAATATCAAATGGATTTTACAATTTTCCGTTAAGGATTAGGTTGTTTGTTTACTGTATAAGGGAGTAAAGGAATCGATTGGAAAAAAACTTTGTTCGACTGTTTTGCGCGGGCTACCGAACACCATTTATTCACAGGTGCTAGCCCACTCCTGCTCAGCGCGGAAACTTTTGCCTGCTGCGTTTCCGCCCTGGGCCGATACGTTCCTCATTATCGAACCTGGTACTGCATTAATTCCTTCCTGTAGACCATGTTGACACTGAGCTTAGTGTGGTCGCCTGATCGACATAGACAAGTTCCCTATAGCGGTCCCGAACTCAAGCCGTTCGTAAGTTTAGTCTCCAAGTAGCTGGATTACAGGTGCACGCCACTACACTCAACTGACGGTAAAGGTAAAAAGAATTAACTTATGCTTAATATTTTTCTGTAGCAAGCCAAAAAAAAAAAGAGTTTTATCAATATCAAATGGATTTTACACTTCTCAATCCAGGATTAGGTTGTTTGTTTACTGGAAGAAGTAGTAAAGGTAAAAAGCATTAACTTAATTTTTTCCTGTAAAAGTAAGAAAAAAAGGATTTTTATCAATATCAAATGGATTTTACACTTTTCAGTCCAGGATTAGGTTGTTTGTTTACTGTAAGAGGTAGTAATGGTAAAAAGAATTAACTTATGCTTAATTTTTTCCTGTAAAAGTAAGAAAAAAAGGATTTTTATCAATATCAAATGGACTTTACACTTTTCAGTCCAGGATTAGGTTGTTTGTTCACTGTATGAAGGAGTAAAGGAATCGATTGGAAAAAAACATTTTGTTCGACTGTTTTGCGCGGGCTACCCATCTATTCACAGGCGCTATCCCAGTACTGCTCAGCGCGGGAACTTTTGCCTGCTGCGTTTCCGACCTGGGCCGATACGTTCCTCATTATCGAACCTGGTATTACATGAATTCCTTCCTGTAGACCATGTTGACACTGAGCTTAGTGTGGACGCCTGGTCGACATAGACAAGAGACCGATAGTGGTACCGAACTCATGCCGTTCGTAAGTTTAGTCTCCAAGTAGCGGGATTACAGGTCCACGCCACTACACTCAACTGACGGTAAAGGTAAAAAGAATTAACTTATGCTTAATTTTTTCCTGTAAAAGTAAGACAAAAAGGAGTTTTATTAATATCAAATGGATTTTACACTTTTCAGTCCAGGATTAGGTTGTTTGTTTACTGTAAGAGGTAGTAAAGGCAAAAAGTATTAACTTATTATCAATTTTTATCTGTAAAAGCAAGAAAAAAAGAGTTTATCAATATCAACTGGATTTTACACTTTTTCAGTCCAGGATTAGGTTGTTTGTTTACTGTATGAGGGAGTAAAGGAATCGATTGGAAAAGAACTTTGTTCGTCTGTTTTGCGCGGGCAACCGAACACCATCTATTCACAGTCGCTACCCCAGTACTGCTCAACGCGGGAACTTTTCCCTGCTGCGTTTCCGCCCTGGGCAGATACGTTCCTCATTATCGAACCTGGTACTACATGAATTCCTTCCTGTAGACCATCTTGACACTAAACTTAGTGTGGACGCCTGATCGACATACACAAGTGACCGATAGTGGTCCCAAACTCAAGCCGTTCGTAAGTTTAATCTCCAAATACATGGATTACAGGTGCACGCCACTACGCTCAACTGACGGTAAAGGTAAAAAGAATTAACTTATGCTTAATTTTTTTTTAGTAAAAGCAAGAAAAAACATGGAGTTTTACCAATATCAAATGGATTTTTCACTTTCCACTCCAGTATTAGGTTGTTTGCTTACTGTAAGAGGTAGTAAAGGTAAAAAGTATTAAGTTATGCTAAATTTTGTTCTGTAAAAGCAAGAAAAAAAGAGTTTTATCAATATCTACTGGATTTTACACTTTTCAATCCAGGATTATGTTGTTTGTTTACTGTATAAGGGAATAGAGAAATCGATTTGCAAAAAAACTTTGTTCGACTGTTTTGCGCAGGCTACCCAACACCATCTATTCACAGGCGCTATCCCACTACTGCCCAGCGCGGGAACTTTTGCCTGCTGCGTTTCCGACCTGGGCCGATACGTTCCTCATTATCGAACCTGGTACTACATGAATTCCTTCCTGTAGATCATGTTGACACTGAGCTTAGTGTGGACCCCTGATCGACATAGACAAGAGACCGATAGTGCTCCCGAACTCAGGCCGTTCGTATGTTTAGTGTCCAAGTAGCTGGATTACAGGTGCATGCCACTACACTCAACTGACGGTAAAGGTAAAAAGAGTTAACTTATGCTTAATTTTTTCCTGTAAAAGTAAGAAAAAAAGGAGTTTTATCAATATCAAATGGATTTTACACTCTTCCGTCCAGGATTAGGTTGTTTATTTACTGTAAGAGGTAGTAAAGGTAAAAATAATTAACTTATGCTTAATTTTTTTCTGTAAAAGCAAGAAAAAAAACAGCTTTACCAATATCAAATGGATTTTACAATTTTCCGTTAAGGATTAGGTTGTTTATTTACTGTATAAGGGAGTAAAGGAATCGATTGGAAAAAACTTTGTTCGACTGTTTTGCGCGGGCTTCCGAACACCATTTATTCACAGGTGCTACCCCACTCCTGCTCAGCGCGGGAACTTTTGCGTGTTTTGTTTCCGCCTTGGGCCGATACGTTCCTCATTATCGAACCAGGTACTACATGAATTCCTTCCTGTAGACCAAGATCACACTGAGCTTACTGTGGACGCCTGATCGACATAGACAAGTGACCGATAGTGGTCCCGACCTCAAGCCGTTCGTACGTTTAGACTTCAAGTAGCTGGATTACAGGTGCACGCCACTACACTCAACTGAGGGTAAGGGTGAACGGAATTAACTTTTGCTTATTTTTTTCCTGTAAAAGTAAGAAAAATAGTAGTTTTACCAATATCAAATGGATTTTACACTTTTCAGTCCAGGATTATGTTGTTTGTTTTCTGTATGAGGGTGTAGAGAAATCGATTTGCAAAAAAACTTTGTTCGACTGTTTTGCGCGGGTTACCCAACACCATCTATTCACAAGCGCTATCCCACTACTGCTCAGCGCGGGAATTTTGCCTGCTGCGTTTCCGCCCTGGGCCGATACGTTCCTCATTATCGAACCTAATACTACATGAATTCCTTCCTGTAGATCATATTGACACTGAGCTTAGTGTGGACGCATGATCGACATAGACAATTGACCGATAGTGGTCCCGAACTAAAGCCGTTCGTAAGTTTAGTTTCCAAGTAGCTGGATTACAGGTGCACGTCACTACATTCAACTGACGGTAAAGGTAAAAAGAATTAACTTATGCTTAATTTTTTTCAGTAAAAGCAAGAAAAAACATGGAGTTTTACCAATATCAAATGGATTTTACACTTTTCACTCCAGTATTAGGTTGTTTGCTTACTGTAAGAGGTAGTAAAGGTAAAAAGTATTAACTTATGCTAAATTTTGTTCTGTAAAAGCAAGAAAAAAATGTGTTTTATCAATATCAACAGGATTTTACACTTTTCTGTCCAGGATTATGTTGTTTGTTTACTGTATGAGGGAGTAGAGAAATCGATTTGCAAAAAAACTTTGTTGAACTGTTTTGCGCGGTCTACCCAACACCAGCTATTCACAGGTGCTATCCCACTACTGCTCAGCGCGGGAACGTTTGCCTGCTGCTTTTCCGCCCTGGGCCGATACGTTCCTCATTATCGAGCCTGGTACTACATGAAATCCTTCATGTAGACCATGTTGACATTGAGCTTAGTGTGGACGCATGATCGACATAGACAATTGACCGATAGTGGTCCCGAACTCAAGCCGTTCGTAAGTTTAGTCTCCAAATACATGGATTACAGGTGCACGCCACTACGCTCAACTGACGTTAAAGGTAAAAAAGAATTAACTTATGCTTAATTTTTTTCAGTAAAAGCAAGAAAAAACATGGAGTTTTACCAATATCAAATGGATTTTTCACTTTCCACTCCAGTATTAGGTTGTTTGCTTACTGTAAGAGGTAGTAAAGGAAAAAAGTATTAAGTTATGCTAAATTTTGTTCTGTAAAAGCAAGAAAAAAAGAGTTTTATCAATATCAACTGGATTTTACGCTTTTCAATCCAGGATTATGTTGTTTGTTTACTGTATAAGGGAATAGAGAAATCGATTTGCAAAAAAACTTTGTTCGATTGTTTTGCGCGGGCTACCCAACACCATCTATTCACAGGCGCTATCCCACTACTGCCCAGCGCGGGAACTTTTGCCTGCTGCGTTTCCGCCCTGGGCCGATACGTTCCTCATTATCGAACCAGGTACTACATGAATTCCTTCCTGTAGACCATGTTGACACTGAGCTTAGAGTGGACCCCTGATCGACATAGACAAGAGACCGATAGTGCTCCCAAACTCAGGCCGTGCGTATGTTTAGTGTCCAAGTAGCTGGATTACAGGTGCATGCCATTACACTCAACTGACGGTAAAGGTAAAAAGAATTAACTTATGATTAATTTTTTCCTGTAAAAGTAAGAAAAAAAGGAGTTTTATCAATATCAAGTTGATTTTACACTTTTCCGTCCAGGATTAGGTTGTTTATTTACTGTAAGAGGTAGTAAAGGTAAAAATAATTAACTTATGCTTAATTTTTTTCTCTAAAAGCAAGAAAAAAAACAGCTTTACCAATATCAAATGGATTTTACAATTTTCCGTTAAGGATTAGGTTTTTTGTTTACTGTATAAGGGAGTAAAGGAATCGATTGGAAAAAAACTTTGTTCGACTGTTTTGCGCGGGCTACCGAACACCATTTATTCACAGGTGCTACCCCACTCCTGCTCAGCGCGGAAACTTTTGCCTGCTGCGTTTCCGCCCTGGGCCGATACGTTTCTCATTATCGAACCTGGTACTACATTAATTCCTTCCTGTAGACCATGTTGACACTGAGCTTAGTGTGGTCGCCTGATCGACATAGACAAGTTCCCTATAGTGGTCCCTAACTCAAGCCGTTCGTAAGTTTAGTCTCCAAGTAGCTGGATTACAGGTGCACGCCACTACACTCAACTGACGGTAAAGGTAAAAATAATTAACTTATGCCTAATATTTTTCTGTAACAGCCAAAAAAAAAAGAGTTTTATCAATATCAAATGGATTTTACACTTCTCAATCCAGGATTAGGTTGTTTGTTTACTGGAAGAAGTAGTAAAGGTAAAAAGCATTAACTTAATTTTTTCCTGTAAAAGTAAGAAAAAAAGGATTTTTATCAATATCAAATGGATTTTACACTTTTCAGTCCAGGATTAGGTTGTTTGTTTACTGTAAGAGGTAGTAATGGTAAAAAGAATTAACTTATGCTTAATTTTTTCCTGTAAAATAAGAAAAAAAGGATTTTTATCAATATCAAATGGACTTTACACTTTTCAGTCCAGGATTAGGTTGTTTGTTCACTGTATGAAGGAGTAAAGGAATCGATTGGAAAAGAACTTTGTTCGTCTGTTTTGCGCGGGCAACCGAACACCATCTATTCACAGTCGCTACCCCAGTACTGCTCAACGCGGGAACTTTTCCCTGCTGCGTTTCCGCCCTGGGCAGATACGTTCCTTATTATCGAACCTGGTACTACATGAATTCCTTCCTGTAGACCATGTTGACACTGAGCTTAGTGTGGACGCCTGATCGACATAGACAAGTGACCGATAGTGGTCCCGAACTCAAGCCGTTCGTAAGTTTAGTCTCCAAATACATGGATTACAGGTGCACGCCACTACGCTCAACTGACGGTAAAGGTAAAAAGAATTAACTTATGCTTAATTTTTTTTAGTAAAAACAAGAAAAAACATGGAGTTTTACCAATATCAAATGGATTTTTCACTTTCCACTCCAGTATTAGGTTGTTTGCTTACTGTAAGAGGTAGTAAAGGTAAAAAGTATTAAGTTATGCTAAATTTTGTTCTGTAAAAGCAAGAAAAAAAGAGTTTTATCAACATCTACTGGATTTTACACTTTTCATCCAGATTATGTTGTTTGTTTACTGTATGAGGGAATAGAGAAATCGATTTGGCAAAAAAACTTTGTTCGACTGTTTTGCGCAGGCTACCAACACCATCTATTCACAGGCGCTATCCCACTACTGCCAGCGCGGGAACTTTTGCCTGCTGCGTTTCCGCCTGGGCCGATACGTTCCTCATTATCGAACTGGTACTACATGAATTCCTTCCTGTAGACATGTTGACACTGAGCTTAGTGTGGACGCCTGATCGACATAGACAAGAGACCGATAGTGTCCCGAACTCAAGCCGTTCGTAGTTTAGTCTCCAAGTAGCTGGATTACAGGTGCACGCCACTACACTCAACTGACGGTAAAGGTAAAAAGAATTAACTCATGCTTAATTTTTTCCTGTAAAAGTAAGAAAAAAAGGGTTTTACCAATATCAAATGGATTTTACACTTTTCAGTACAGAATTAGGTTGTTTGTTTACTGTATGAGAGAGTAAAGGAATCGATTGTAATAAACCTTTGTTTGACTGTTTTGCGCGGGCTACCGAACACCATCTATTCACAGGCGCTACCCCATTACTGCTCAGCGCGGGAACTTTTGTCTGCTGCGTTTCCGCCCTGGGCCGATACGTTCCTCATTATCGAACTTGTAACTACATGAATTCCTTCCTGTAGACCATGTTGACACTGAGCTTAGTGTGGACGCCTGATCGACATAGACAAGTGACCGATAGTGGTCCCGAACTCAAGCCGTTCGTAAGTTTAGTCTCCAAGTAGCTGGATTACAGGTGCACGCCACTACACTCAACTGACGGTAAAGGTAAAAAGAATTAACTCATGCTTAATTTTTTCCTGTAAAAGTAAAAAAAAAGAGTTTTACCAATATCAAATGGATTTTACACTTTTCAGTACAGAATTAGGTTGTTTGTTTACTGTATGAGGGAGTAAAGGAATCGATTGGAAAAAAACTTTGTTTGACTGTTTTGCGCGGGCTACCGAACACCATCTATTCACAGGTGCTACCCCACTACTGCTCAGCGCGGGAACTTTTGTCTGCTGTGTTTCCGCCCTGGGTCGATACGTACTACATGAATTCCTTCCTGTAGACCATGTTGACACTGAGCTTAGTGTGGACGCTGATCGACATGGACAAGTGACCGATAGTGGTCCCGAACTCAAGCCGTTCGTAAGTTCAGTCTCCAAGTAGTTGGATTACAGGTGCACGCCACTACACTCAACTGACGGTAAAGGTAAAAAGAATTAACTCACGCTTAATTTTTTCCTGTAAAAGTAAGAAAAAAAGGGTTTTACCAATATCAAATGGATTTTACACTTTTCAGTACAGAATTAGGTTGTTTGTTTACTGTATGAGGAGTAAAGGAATCGATTGGAAAAAAACTTTGTTCGACTGTTTTGCGCGGGCTACCGAACACCATCTATTCACAGGCGCTACCCCACTACTGCTCAGCGCGGGAACTTTTGTCTGCTGCGTTTCCGCCCTGGGCCGATACGTTCCTCATTATCGAACTTGTACTACATGAATTCCTTCCTGTAGACCATGTTGACACTGAGCTTAGTGTGGACGCCTGATCGACATAGACAAGTGACCGATAGTGGTCCCGAACTCAAGCCGTTCGTAAGTTAGTCTCCAAGTAGCTGGATTACAGGTGCACGCCACTACACTCAACTGACGGTAAAGGTAAAAAGAATTAACTCATGCTTAATTTTTTCCTGTAAAAGTAAAAAAAAAGAGTTTTACCAATATCAAATGGATTTTACACTTTTCAGTACAGAATTAGGTTGTTTGTTTACTGTATGAGGGAGTAAAGGAATCGATTGGAAAAAAAACTTTGTTCGACTGTTTTGCGCGGGCTACCGAACACCATCTATTCACAGGCGCTACCCCACTACTGCTCAGCGCGGGAACTTTTGCCTGCTGCGTTTCCGCCCTGGGCCGATACGTTCCTCATTATCGAACTTGGTACTACATGAATTCCTTCCTGTAGACCATGTTGACACTGAGCTTAGTGTGGACGCCTGATCGACATAGACAAGTGACCGATAGTGGTCCCGAACTCAAGCCGTTCGTAAGTTTAGTCTCCAAGTAGCTGGATTACAGGTGCACGCCACTACACTCAACTGACGGTAAAGGTAAAAAGAATTAACTCATGCTTAATTTTTTCCTGTAAAAGTAAGAAAAAAAGGAGTTTTACCAATATCAAATGGATTTTACACTTTTCAGTACAGAATTAGGTTGTTTGTTTACTGTATGAGGGAGTAAAGGAATCGATTGGAAAAAAACTTTGTTCGACTGTTTTGCGCGGGCTACCGAACACCATCTATTCACAGGCGCTACCCCACTACTGCTCAGCGCGGGAACTTTTGCCTGCTGCGTTTCCGCCCTGGGTACGATTATACGTACTACATGAATTCCTTCCTGTAGACCATGTTGACACTGAGCTTAGTGTGGACGCCTGATCGACATAGACAAGTGACCGATAGTGGTCCCGAACTCAAGCCGTTCGTAAGTTTAGTCTCCAAGTAGCTGGATTACAGGTGCACGCCACTACACTCAACTGACGGTAAAGGTAAAAAGAATTAACTCATGCTTAATTTTTTCCTGTAAAAGTAAAAAAAAAGCAGTTTTACCAATATCAAATGGATTTTACACTTTTCAGTACAGAATTAGGTTGTTTGTTTACTGTATGAGGAGTAAAGGAATCGATTGGAAAAAAAACTTTGTTCGACTGTTTTGCGCGGGCTACCGAACACCATCTATTCACAGGCGCTACCCCACTACTGCTCAGCGCGGGAACTTTTGCCTGCTGCGTTTCCGCCCTGGGCCGATACGTTCCTCATTATCGAACTTGGTACTACATGAATTCCTTCCTGTAGACCATGTTGACACTGAGCTTAGTGTGGACGCCTGATCGACATAGACAAGTGACCGATAGTGGTCCCGAACTCAAGCCGTTCGTAAGTTTAGTCTCCAAGTAGCTGGATTACAGGTGCACGCCACTACACTCAACTGACGGTAAAGGTAAAAAGAATTAACTCATGCTTAATTTTTTCCTGTAAAAGTAAAAAAAAAGGAGTTTTACCAATATCAAATGGATTTTACACTTTTCAGTACAGAATTAGGTTGTTTGTTTACTGTATGAGGGAGTAAAGGAATCGATTGGAAAAAAAACTTTGTTCGACTGTTTTGCGCGGGCTACCGAACACCATCTATTCACAGGCGCTACCCCACTACTGCTCAGCGCGGGAACTTTTGCCTGCTGCGTTTCCGCCCTGGGCCGATACGTTCCTCATTATCGAACTTGGTACTACATGAATTCCTTCCTGTAGACCATGTTGACACTGAGCTTAGTGTGGACGCCTGATCGACATAGACAAGTGACCGATAGTGGTCCCGAACTCAAGCCGTTCGTAAGTTTAGTCTCCAAGTAGCTGGATTACAGGTGCACGCCACTACACTCAACTGACGGTAAAGGTAAAAAGAATTAACTCATGCTTAATTTTTTCCTGTAAAAGTAAGAAAAAAAGGAGTTTTACCAATATCAAATGGATTTTACACTTTTCAGTACAGAATTAGGTTGTTTGTTTACTGTATGAGGGAGTAAAGGAATCGATTGGAAAAAAAACTTTGTTCGACTGTTTTGCGCGGGCTACCGAACACCATCTATTCACAGGCGCTACCCCACTACTGCTCAGCGGGGAACTTTTGCTGCTGCGTTTCCGCCCTGGGCCGATACGTTCCTCATTATCGAACTTGGTACTACATGAATTCCTTCCTGTAGACCATGTTGACACTGAGCTTAGTGTCGACGCCTGATCGACATAGACAAGTGACCGATAGTGGTCCCGAACTCAAGCCGTTCGTAAGTTTAGTCTCCAAGTAGCTGGATTACAGGTGCACGCCACTACACTCAACTGACGGTAAAGGTAAAAAGAATTAACTCATGCTTAATTTTTTCCTGTAAAAGTAAAAAAAAGGAGTTTTACCAATATCAAATGGATTTTACACTTTTCAGTACAGAATTAGGTTGTTTGTTTACTGTATGAGGGAGTAAAGGAATCGATTGGAAAAAAAACTTTGTTCGACTGTTTTGCGCGGGCTACCGAACACCATCTATTCACAGGCGCTACCCACTACTGCTCAGCGCGGGAACTTTTGCCTGCTGCGTTTCCGCCCTGGGCCGATACGTTCCTCATTATCGAACTTGGTACTACATGAATTCCTTCCTGTAGACCATGTTGACACTGAGCTTAGTGTGGACGCCTGATCGACATAGACAAGTGACCGATAGTGGTCCCGAACTCAAGCCGTTCGTAAGTTTAGTCTCCAAGTAGCTGGATTACAGGTGCACGCCACTACACTCAACTGACGGTAAAGGTAAAAAGAATTAACTCATGCTTAATTTTTTCCTGTAAAAGTAAAAAAAAGGAGTTTTACCAATATCAAATGGATTTTACACTTTTCAGTACAGAATTAGGTTGTTTGTTTACTGTATGAGGGAGTAAAGGAATCGATTGGAAAAAAAACTTTGTTCGACTGTTTTGCGCGGGCTACCGAACACCATCTATTCACAGGCGCTACCCCACTACTGCTCAGCGCGGGAACTTTTGCCTGCTGCGTTTCCGCCCTGGGCCGATACGTTCCTCATTATCGAACTTGGTACTACATGAATTCCTTCCTGTAGACCATGTTGACACTGAGCTTAGTGTGGACGCCTGATCGACATAGACAAGTGACCGATAGTGGTCCCGAACTCAAGCCGTTCGTAAGTTTAGTCTCCAAGTAGCTGGATTACAGGTGCACGCCACTACACTCAACTGACGGTAAAGGTAAAAAGAATTAACTCATGCTTAATTTTTTCCTGTAAAAGTAAAAAAAAAGGAGTTTTACCAATATCAAATGGATTTTACACTTTTCAGTACAGAATTAGGTTGTTTGTTTACTGTATGAGGGAGTAAAGGAATCGATTGGAAAAAAAACTTTGTTCGACTGTTTTGCGCGGGCTACCGAACACCATCTATTCACAGGCGCTACCCCACTACTGCTCAGCGCGGGAACTTTTGCCTGCTGCGTTTCCGCCCTGGGCCGATACGTTCCTCATTATCGAACTTGGTACTACATGAATTCCTTCCTGTAGACCATGTTGACACTGAGCTTAGTGTGGACGCCTGATCGACATAGACAAGTGACCGATAGTGGTCCCGAACTCAAGCCGTTCGTAAGTTTAGTCTCCAAGTAGCTGGATTACAGGTGCACGCCACTACACTCAACTGACGGTAAAGGTAAAAAGAATTAACTCATGCTTAATTTTTTCCTGTAAAAGTAAGAAAAAAAGGAGTTTTACCAATATCAAATGGATTTTACACTTTTCAGTACAGAATTAGGTTGTTTGTTTACTGTATGAGGGAGTAAAGGAATCGATTGGAAAAAAAACTTTGTTCGACTGTTTTGCGCGGGCTACCGAACACCATCTATTCACAGGCGCTACCCACTACTGCTCAGCGCGGGAACTTTTGCCTGCTGCGTTTCCGCCCTGGGCCGATACGTTCCTCATTATCGAACTTGGTACTACATGAATTCCTTCCTGTAGACCATGTTGACACTGAGCTTAGTGTGGACGCCTGATCGACATAGACAAGTGACCGATAGTGGTCCCGAACTCAAGCCGTTCGTAAGTTTAGTCTCCAAGTAGCTGGATTACAGGTGCACGCCACTACACTCAACTGACGGTAAAGGTAAAAAGAATTAACTCATGCTTAATTTTTTCCTGTAAAAGTAAAAAAAAAGGAGTTTTACCAATATCAAATGGATTTTACACTTTTCAGTACAGAATTAGGTTGTTTGTTTACTGTATGAGGGAGTAAAGGAATCGATTGGAAAAAAAACTTTGTTCGACTGTTTTGCGCGGGCTACCGAACACCATCTATTCACAGGCGCTACCCCACTACTGCTCAGCGCGGGAACTTTTGCCTGCTGCGTTTCCGCCCTGGGCCGATACGTTCCTCATTATCGAACTTGGTACTACATGAATTCCTTCCTGTAGACCATGTTGACACTGAGCTTAGTGTGGACGCCTGATCGACATAGACAAGTGACCGATAGTGGTCCCGAACTCAAGCCGTTCGTAAGTTTAGTCTCCAAGTAGCTGGATTACAGGTGCACGCCACTACACTCAACTGACGGTAAAGGTAAAAAGAATTAACTCATGCTTAATTTTTTCCTGTAAAAGTAAAAAAAAGGAGTTTTACCAATATCAAATGGATTTTACACTTTTCAGTACAGAATTAGGTTGTTTGTTTACTGTATGAGGGAGTAAAGGAATCGATTGGAAAAAAAACTTTGTTCGACTGTTTTGCGCGGGCTACCGAACACCATCTATTCACAGGCGCTACCCCACTACTGCTCAGCGCGGGAACTTTTGCCTGCTGCGTTTCCGCCCTGGGCCGATACGTTCCTCATTATCGAACTTGGTACTACATGAATTCCTTCCTGTAGACCATGTTGACACTGAGCTTAGTGTGGACGCCTGATCGACATAGACAAGTGACCGATAGTGGTCCCGAACTCAAGCCGTTCGTAAGTTTAGTCTCCAAGTAGCTGGATTACAGGTGCACGCCACTACACTCAACTGACGGTAAAGGTAAAAAGAATTAACTCATGCTTAATTTTTTCCTGTAAAAGTAAGTGTGAAAAAAGGGTTTTACCAATATCAAATGGATTTTACACTTTTCATTACAGAATTAGGTTGTTTGTTTACTGTATGAGCGAGTAAAGGAATCGATTGGAAAAGAAACTTCGTTCGACTGTTTTGCGCGGGCTACCGAACACCATCTATTCACAGGCGCTACCCCACTACTGCTCAGCGCGGGAACTTTTGCCTGCTGCGTTTCCGCCCTGGGCCGATACGTTCCTCATTATCGAACTTGGTACTACATGAATTCCTTCCTGTAGACCATGTTGACACTGAGCTTAGTGTGGACGCCTGATCGACATAGACAAGTGACCGATAGTGGTCCCGAACTCAAGCCGTTCGTAAGTTTAGTCTCCAAGTAGCTGGATTACAGGTGCACGCCACTACACTCAACTGACGGTAAAGGTAAAAAGAATTAACTCATGCTTAATTTTTTCCTGTAAAAGTAAGAAAAAAAGGAGTTTTACCAATATCAAATGGATTTTACACTTTTCAGTACAGAATTAGGTTGTTTGTTTACTGTATGAGGGAGTAAAGGAATCGATTGGAAAAAAACTTTGTTCGACTGTTTTGCGCGGGCTACCGAACACCATCTATTCACAGGCGCTACCCCACTACTGCTCAGCGCGGGAACTTTTGCCTGCTGCGTTTCCGCCCTGGGCCGATACGTTCCTCATTATCGAACTTGGTACTACATGAATTCCTTCCTGTAGACCATGTTGACACTGAGCTTAGTGTCGACGCCTGATCGACATAGACAAGTGACCGATAGTGGTCCCGAACTCAAGCCGTTCGTAAGTTTAGTCTCCAAGTAGCTGGATTACAGGTGCACGCCACTACACTCAACTGACGGTAAAGGTAAAAAGAATTAACTCATGCTTAATTTTTTCCTGTAAAGAAAAAAAAAGAGTTTTACCAATATCAAATGGATTTTACACTTTTCAGTACAGAATTAGGTTGTTTGTTTACTGTATGAGGGAGTAAAGGAATCGATTGGAAAAAAAACTTTGTTCGACTGTTTTGCGCGGGCTACCGAACACCATCTATTCACAGGCGCTACCCCACTACTGCTCAGCGCGGGAACTTTTGCCTGCTGCGTTTCCGCCCTGGGCCGATACGTTCCTCATTATCGAACTTGGTACTACATGAATTCCTTCCTGTAGACCATGTTGACACTGAGCTTAGTGTGGACGCCTGATCGACATAGACAAGTGACCGATAGTGGTCCCGAACTCAAGCCGTTCGTAAGTTTAGTCTCCAAGTAGCTGGATTACAGGTGCACGCCACTACACTCAACTGACGGTAAAGGTAAAAAGAATTAACTCATGCTTAATTTTTTCCTGTAAAAGTAAAAAAAAGGAGTTTTACCAATATCAAATGGATTTTACACTTTTCAGTACAGAATTAGGTTGTTTGTTTACTGTATGAGGGAGTAAAGGAATCGATTGGAAAAAAAACTTTGTTCGACTGTTTTGCGCGGGCTACCGAACACCATCTATTCACAGGCGCTACCCACTACTGCTCAGCGCGGGAACTTTTGCCTGCTGCGTTTCCGCCCTGGGCCGATACGTTCCTCATTATCGAACTTGGTACTACATGAATTCCTTCCTGTAGACCATGTTGACACTGAGCTTAGTGTGGACGCCTGATCGACATAGACAAGTGACCGATAGTGGTCCCGAACTCAAGCCGTTCGTAAGTTTAGTCTCCAAGTAGCTGGATTACAGGTGCACGCCACTACACTCAACTGACGGTAAAGGTAAAAAGAATTAACTCATGCTTAATTTTTTCCTGTAAAAGTAAAAAAAAAGGGTTTTACCAATATCAAATGGATTTTACACTTTTCAGTACAGAATTAGGTTGTTTGTTTACTGTATGAGGGAGTAAAGGAATCGATTGGAAAAAAACTTTGTTCGACTGTTTTGCGCGGGCTACCGAACACCATCTATTCACAGGCGCTACCCACTACTGCTCAGCGCGGGAACTTTTGCCTGCTGCGTTTCCGCCCTGGGCCGATACGTTCCTCATTATCGAACTTGGTACTACATGAATTCCTTCCTGTAGACCATGTTGACACTGAGCTTAGTGTCGACGCCTGATCGACATAGACAAGTGACCGATAGTGGTCCCGAACTC